>SBJP01000725.1:0-11164 GCA_014805705.1 Cucumispora dikerogammari
AAAATTCTTTTAAAAATACAAAAAAAAGAAACTCGAAATATTTTTGACGTCGACATTTAAACACCAAATTATTTTATTGTATTCTAGCATTTGTGTGGCTTCCGGAACAAAACTTAAATTTATGAGCGTTCATACGCTCTGTGTGACGATCTGTTTCTCTTGTATTCGTTTGTTAATAATATCTTTTTGATATTCCGCTAAATTCTTGTCCGAGAAAAAAAATACATGTTTTTATTTTTGCTTCAAAAACAATTTTGAGTGTAGAGTTATATTGAGCAATTTCTAAGTCAACGACTGTTGTTGTTGAGTTACAAGCGTTTAGTTCTTTAATTTTTAAAAAGAAATTAGCACAGTGCTTTTTTTCTTCCCCTGCAAAATATGTAAACTAAAGAAACAGCTTTTCTAAAAACTTGACCGTAAATAATAAGAATTTGATAAAACGAGTGAGGCGCTGTAAAAAGTACTATCTATTATAAGCGTTTTTACACTTTAGAGATATTTTTTAAACAAGATATAAAAAATAACAAATTGCGATTTGAAACGAAAAACAAACCTATATTGTAAAGATCATCGACTTCTCAGAGTTTTTTGTAACGACATCGAAGTATCGTGATCATGAACTTTAAAATCTGTAAAAGATTTATTCCCGGTTTCTGTTATAACACCCGTAATGGTCTTAAATTTAGTCATTTTTATAAGTTCTGTATCATTAAACGAATGTTAGGCTGGTTATCGCTTTTCTAGATCTACTCTGTCTTCGGCGGTCTGTTTCTTATAAATATTTTTAAGTTTCAGTGGTTTTATTCTAAAAAAATCTTTTTCGTAATTATGAGGCTTAACAATATAGCCCTGTAAAAAATTCATAAAATGCAAAAAGCATATCACTTTAAGTCTATACATCTCCATGTAGTTCTGCTTTCGAATGAAACTTTTTTGTTATAATAGTAACTATCTGAGCATAGTTTTTTGTTGTTTTTTGATTTTTGTAGTATTTGAACAGCATGTTTGTTTTTTATAAAAATTTTTAACTACAGATCTATTAAAACATTAATTAAATTTTAATTAAGCAGTCTTTAATTAAAAATACAATAAATATTTTTTATAAAAGCTATATTATAAAGTATCCTTAACAATAGATGGTACGTTTGCGCTTAAATTAAATTATAAAAGGTTTTCAGATTTCCGCCTTCTGCTCTTCAGTCTTGTTTTTATATTATTCAGTTTTTATCTTTTTTTCTATTAGTTCCCTCATATCTTTTCTCGACTCGAAATTGTCTATAGATCACTAATATCGACTAACTTTTAAACTAAAATCTAGTATTTTACATTGGCGCGATTTTTTTTTGTTCTCAAAATGAAAGCGTTATTTAAAAACACGTTGAATATAAACAGGGCTAATTTCTAAATCACACGATGTGTTTTTCTATTTATATTATATTGTTTTATCTCTTGATCAAATAAAACAACTTCGTTCATATTTTGATTATAGAGTTTTATTATTTTTATCATTGAAGTATATTTATAAATATAGCAACTTACACTTTCATATACAACAGAATATTACACAGATATTCGATAGTTCGCTATATCGCATCAAGTGAAGACGAGAATAAGAACAGCTTGCTATCATAAAAAGAAGCACTGCTGATTTAATCTTGATCAAACGCTATAACTAGCTTTTTTTTAAGTACATTTTATGTTTGAACTATTTGTTTTTTGTGAGATCTTTATTGTTTATTATACAAGTTTCCGATATATATATGTTGTTTATGTTTAAAACCTTTATTATTTCTGTTGATGTATAAAAGTTGTCTCTAAAAAGTATATGTTTTGGCTCAATATGCCCATT
The DNA here is from genome assembly GCA_014805705.1 of Cucumispora dikerogammari. NCBI lineage: Eukaryota > Fungi > Microsporidia > Cucumispora > Cucumispora dikerogammari. The sequence continues at coordinate 1,850 of SBJP01000725.1, forward strand.
CGTTAATTCTTTTATATATCTAAAAGACAAGACCCTTTCGGGTATAATGTTTTATCTGATGAGCATACTCATTATCAAAATTAGCGAAAACATAGTTTTTAATCCCACATTTTTCAGTTTACCTTTATTAAAAACCAAATCACTAAACCTGCTCTTAAAAGAAATTGTACTTTTATTCATGCAAAATTTTAAATCGAACGGTTTGAGGTTGATACAAAACTTTATTTAATTCATATATAGCGCTGATTGTCTTAATAACGATCGATTTTCCAGGTTTATTTACATCGATATTAGTCGATTAATACTATGTGAGTTCTGTAGAAAATAAAGCGCAAGTGACATTTTTCATGTAAATATGCTCTTCTCAAAGCTATTGGTCGGCTGGGGGTTTATACCAATATTTTTTATTTTAAGAAGTGAATCTATTTCATATATATCAGAAGTTCAAAAAAGTGTATATAGTACAATCTCGATTATAACATGCTTCGATTATAGCCACTGTTGAAATGTTTTAGGTAAAGAATTATATTTGACTAACATCTTTCGATTTTAACATAAAATTTTGGTTTTAGCATATTTTCGATTTTACATATATTTTTTTCAAATTATGTGATAATCAAAAATTTTTAAGATATTCTTAGTAAAAATAATGGCCGAAAAGAACTAGTTTAAATATTTAACTGAAAATATAAATTATTAAAGAACTCAAGCAATAGTTAACACACAGCCCCTTTTTGAAAAAAAACTTGGCGTAGACCAAAGCGTGTCTCAAAGATCTAAAAAGTTTCAAAAAAAATTGAACAGCGAGGAATAAAGCACACGTGTATTAAAAAATACTACTTCGAAAAACTTTCAAGACACAAGTATAGCTTTATAAATTTTATTAGATCATGCAACATAAACAGCGTGACTGAAAATACATACAATTGAAAATAAGCGATGATAATTGAAGAAGTTCTTGTTTCTTTGTTTTTTTTGTTTATAAAACAGTGATTCAATAGTTTGAATTAAGAAAAAAGCTTAATTAAATTTCGTGAAAAGACAATTAGGCTTCTGTAAATCAAAATATTAAAAAGACGCAAGTCTAAAAATTCTTTTTATTTTGACATAAATTCCAGACCTAAAAATATTTACAACACTAATGAGTGGGATTTATCTTGAATTAATGCGAATATGTCTGTGTGCTTTTTGTACTCGTCTGATAAGTTTCATAAAGACAGCATGTTTCGCGTTAAAAGTATTTTCATATAATATACACGATAAAACACAAAGACTGGACTACATGTTGCTAGAAAGTCGACATTTACTAAATGCTTTAAAAGTGTTAAGAGTTTATTGGTCGATTATTATTTGTTTTGTTCTTGAATGTCTTTTAGAATGTTTAAAATTAGTTAATTCGGTTTAATACTGATCATGCAAATAAAAAAAGGACTTTATTAGTTTATAATGTCTTTTGTCATAACTTATTTTCGAAAACAGAAGTATCTTATCTAAAAACACATCTTTTCTTTATCATTAAACAAGACATTGGTTTCATAACTATCAACTGAGAGTAACCCGCAGTGGAAAGAGTCCGTAAAAAGTTAATTGAAATGATGATTTAAAAAAAAAAGAGAATTAAAAAAGTCTTAAAATAAGTATATTAAATGAAATTGAAATATCTACTTAAAGCTTGAGATAGACGTAGAAAGCACTATAATCAATCATTTATCTCAAGATTTTTTTAATAAAAACGCTCGTCCTCGATTCGCCAGAGATTGAAATGCTGCCATTTTTCTCGATTTGCCAGAATACGAATATTAAAAAAAACAAAAAAAGAGGTAACAGAAAAAAAAATCATAGAGTAATTTAGATAAAATAAATTAACTAGTTATGAAAACACAGCGCTTTCAAGAAGCGCTATATAAGACTCAATTTTTAGTTTTTCAAAATTTTTTACTAGTTAACGTATATTCCTACATGAAGCCGATCATGGGCCGAATAATTACTTGCCTACTTCCATTTAAAACAATTGAACCCTTGCGCTTTACTTTGCATTGCAAAGTGGATTACAGAGTCTTACAAGATTCGGGAGAGATAATTCCCGAACTGAGTTAATAATTTTATGAAAAAGCCTTAGAAACTTTTTTGTTTCTCGTCACGCTTTTCTTTATTCTATAAGAACATACTAAAACACTATATCATATTTTGGTGAATAGAAGACTGGCTTAGGTTCAGTTTTATCCTCTATAAATTGTCTCAAAAAATATTTTTAGACGTGATTGCTCTTTTGTCTTCCAAAATATCTATATTAGCACTGTGTTTTTCAAATGTTTTTTTTACAGTATATATAGGTATAAAGACTAAAAAAAGATTATTCGAGAAAGCTTCTTATTTTGTTTTTACTTATAATCTTGTGCTAATCTTTCTGCTTGGATTCTTCTTCAAAAGATTAGTTCTAAATAGAAATTACACCCAAAAACCGAGACTTCTAAAAAACGTATTTTATACTATTATAAAGCGCTTGCTCGAAGTCTATAACTGTGGCGTGAAAATAATACGCTTGTTTTTCTTAATTAATTGTTTTTTAGTTCATAATTATTTAAGGAGGCTGGCGTGAAAATAATGATTAATGATTTTTTAATACAAAAAAATTTTTTAGTACCCATTTTCCACGATAATTATTTTCACGGAAAAGCTCGTGAAAATAATTGCCGTGAAAAACTATTATAAATAAAAAAGAAATTCATTGAAAAATCATTAATCATTATTTTCACGCTAGCCTTCTTAAATAATTATAGACTAAAAAACAAATAATTAAGAAAAACAAGCGTATTATTTTCACGATAGCATTATTTTCCTGATTAAAAAAAGCATTTTTAAATTAAAGCTCAATTTTAATTTAAAAAATGGAAGATAAAAATTTCGACATCACAAAGACACCAGCAATTGTTAATGAAGAATAAAAACAAAATATTATCTGTTTCTTGTTATCAGCAACATATACATTGACAACAAGCTATGAACAAAGAAGGAGTATCAAAGGAAAATTTCAAAAAATTTACGTGTAAAAATGGTGTTTTATTTGTTAATGGAGGAGATGTTTTAAATAGATATTTCTGTGCTCACAAAATAGAGACTGCAAAGAGTATTATAAAATCTAAACACTTGCCGGGACATGTAGGTTTGAACAATTTAAGCAAAACAATTGCTAGAGATTATTCTGAAATAAGCATAAAAACCATCAAAGGTTATATCAAAAGATGCTTAGAATGCAATAGGGAAATCATTGCAGCCCAACCGTCCCCCTCACACCAACAATTCTATCTTTCGTTCGGGAACGTTTAATAGTAGACACGATTGATCTGTCGGAATATTCTGTTAGAAATGATCAAAACAGATATTTATTTACTTTTATCGATTCTTATTCAAAATATGCTTTTGCTTTCCCTAGTATTAGAAAGAATGCGATATCATATTATCGATATTAAAAAAGTTTTTTTACATGGTTGGTCTATGGAAAATCTTCCACTCTGACAACGGTGGTTAGTTTACTTCAAATTCTGTAAGAGAGTTTTTGAAACAACTAAAAATAGATGATATTCAGGGCACCCCGTATTACTCACAAAGCCAAGGACAGATCGAAAGATTCAACAAAACTATTAAATCCCGTGTCCGAAAATTTTTGGGAAGCGATAGCATCCGATACGTTGACAAATTGCCAGAAATACTATATCAATACAACACTTCGCCACACAAAGCCAGTAAAATTTCCCCATTTGTGTTGTTTTTTGCGTACGACTCTTTGGATTCAAACTATGACGATTTAAATTGTCATTTCGATGTTCAACAATTACGCGAGCAGTACTTGAGATATGTCGAAGGTTATCGATTAGAAGAGTATAATAATCGATTTTCTACAGTGGAAATTAATATAGGAGATCAAGTCCTAATTGCAAAAGAATTTAATCCGAACTTTTGGAGACGAAGGGGTGTTTTGGAGAGTTATTATATGGAAGGTATTTATGAAGTGCTTACAGTATACCCATCTTATATCTATGTTAAGTTACAAGAAGAGAGCCCTGATAACCCTTTTTCTGTCCATAAAAGATTGATTAAAAAATTTGGTAGTTAACTTTTATATTATTCTAAGCCTTAATTTATTCTTTTCTTTTGTAAGATATTTTCTTTAAGTATATTAAAACACACTGAATATAATTAAGAAAAAGCTAAACAAACAATGATCGGGTCGTGAAAATAATGTCGTGAAAATAATACGCTTGTTTTTCTTAATTAAGTTGTATTTATATAAAAATTGTTTAAGGAGACTGGCGTAAAAATAATGATTAATAATTTTTCAATAAATTTCTTTTTTATATATAAAAGACTTTCACGGTAATTATTTTCACGAGCTTTTCCGTGAAAATAATTACCATGCAAAATGGGTACCAAAAATTTTTTTTGCATTAAAAAAACATTAATCATTATTTTCACGCCAGCCTCCTTAAACAATTATAAACTAAAAAACAATTCATTAAGAAAAACAAGCGTATTATTTTCACGCTAACACAATTTTCCCGCCACAAACATATAGCTTAACATAAAAAGTACGACCTCTATTATATATATGGAAAGTGAAGCTTTATAAATATTCTTTTTGCGAAGGAAAAGACCAAAAGTGTTGATTTATATATGAAGATTTTATAAAAAATCTTATATATATTTCGAAAAAGCATTTTTAATAAAATTAAAAATGTTGTCGTAAAAAAATTTTATTAATGAGATTGAGGACTGTTCATCTTTTCGTTAACTATATATTTAAAATGCCACTTTTCGTATCAACGCCTATTTATATTACAGACTATTGCTCTACACAGACGCAATAATAAGACGTTTTTGTGGGGTTTTTCGCACAAAGCAAGTACGACTTCTTAATCAAGTTTTAGTTTGGCTTTTTTTGTGAAAATAAACGCAATACTCGAAAGATTCGAAATCAAACATTGAAATATTATTCTCTTTACTGCCGGCTTTAATACGTTCATCTGTATACTCTTAACTTCCACTCATATATTCGCAGCTTTTTTCTTTTGTTTCGTTAGTTTCTTTGTATAATTGCAGGGGCAGAAACATATAGATCACAAATGTCGACTAACTTTTAAATCGAAATCTAGTCTTTTACACGAATTAGACTCTTTATCTATATATAAAATAGATGAGTTATTTAAAAAACGTAGCATATGAAAATAGAAAACTTAAATGTTCAACGACCTGTTTTTATATTTGTATTATAATATTTCATTTTTTTATTAAACAGATCGACTTCACTTATATTTCGATTATAATTTTTTATCATTTTCATATGAAATAGAATATATCATAGTTATTAGATTTTCCGGTCTAATCCTATCAAGTGCGCTCAAAACAAGAAAATTTTTCTATCATTGAAAAGCGTTTCGTTAATTTTACTTTTTTAAAACGTCATAAGTTCGCGCTTTTAAAGTGTTTTATGAAACTTATTTGTCAATTGTTTCGATAGATATTTTTTGTTTATTCTACAAGACCCTGTCATATATATATCTTGTTTATTTTTAATTCTTTTATTATTTCTGGGATTATAAAAATTGTTTGTATAAATATATCATCGTGACTAAAAACCTTGGTGCGTTAGTTCTTTTATAATATACAAAATACAAGCATCCTTTTCTGTGTAAAGTTTTATTTGCTGAACAGGTTCATTATCTGAATTTGTATTTACATAATCTTAAATTCTCATTTTTTCGGTTTACTGCTGTAAAACAAAAACGCCGAACTCACCTTTTTGAGAAATGGTAGTTTTATCAACGCACATTTTTCATATAGTGGCCTGGAGCAGTCTATAATCTGGTTTAGTTTCAGAATGACGCTGCGTCTTTTAATGTAAATTGCGCTACTATGTTTTTACGTCTATATAGTTCTTTAATCTTATATGAGATCTACATAAAATAAATCCACGATATAACCTCTTTTCATACACATATGCTTATCTCATATATATATTTTTTGTTCTTTGATTCTATGTCAATAGTTTTTTAATTTAGTAAAGGAAACTGTACTCATATAAATTAACAAGTCAAAAAAAAGTAAATTTCTTTTTTGTCAATGCATTTTAATGTTTTATCCTTTAATTCTATTACACTTTATATTTTTATAAGACTCATTAAATATATAATCTATAAATAAAGGCTCAGTGGAAAACAGCATTAAATTATTAAAAGACATATATTTTAAAAACGTGTCTTTATCGTATGGAACGAACAATTCTATTGTTAAATTTAAATTCGAGTTTGTCTATTTTTCAGATTTTAAATGAGTTTTTTTGGGCTTAATTTTTTTTGACTATCGAAATAAATAGTTCTGTATTCAAAACCCAAGTATAATCAGAGATTTCTTATATCACACTGTTGACTTGTTTGTTTTATCTTTTCTTTTACTTCGTTTAACTATATATGTTTTTTTAGATGTTTTTATCTATAAAAAATATACACGCACTGTTTTCGACAAAAGGTGCTTTTTTTGTTTTCTACTGTAGCGCCCGGCCTGCTAATTTTTTTAATACATCTTAACCTAGCACATTTTTTTTAGTTAGACTTAAACTAATTAATTCTAGTTCCCAAAAAAATCAGACTATGTAAAAGGATAGTTATATTTTTATTCTATCTTTCTGTTAAAAAAACTTAACGAAATATCAATCAAATCAAACAGACTAGGGTTCATAGATGAATTTACTTCTAAGAGCTTGTTGTTCAATACAATAAAACTCACTGAGTGAAGTTTTTCTTTAATATTTTATTGTTTATTTATTATAGTTTTCCAGCTATAAAATTACTAAAATATCTAGCCGCTTATATACGAATAGAATATTTTTATGAAGTTCTTTAATAAAATTATTTTATAAAAAACATTATCTTATATCAAAAAGTAATAAAATTTTTTATAAAAAAATATACAAAAAATCTTTATATTAAAAATAAAAAAATTCTTCAAAACAAACCTCTCTATACTGTAAAGGTTAACATATTAATATATAAATTAAAAAAACACTTGCATTATTAAACATGTGGTGTTCGACTAATTTATAAACTTTTATTTTTTGTTTAATTTTGCTGTTTATTAAGTGAAAGCAAATCGACTTTTATTTTTACCAGATATTTTTTGAACTGTTTTTTAAAAACTGTAATTTAAAAGAGCGCCATAGAGCACATAAAAAACAACGTCAGTAATTTTAAATGTATCGTTAAAAAATATTACATAAAATTTTCTATTAATACCAGCTCAAATAGTCTCAAAGTTTACACACACTCAGTGTTTTAAATAATTAACAAATCATAAAGTTCTATAAAAAAAAAGCAAATAATCTATGCTTGTGAAAAAAAGTCGCTTATCGAACCTGTTTAAATAGATTTAGAAAATAAAAAACTTTTTTTTGAACAAACAAGTAATTCAAAAGCCCGAGTGCGCTGTTTCGCATTTATCATATTTATTAACTATATTACCAGTATTTTAATTAAACACAACTTTTACCTACCCGCCTATCGTCTTCTCAAATCCAAGAAAAATTTTATTTTTAATCTTTATTTTAAAAAAAACTTGGTTTACAGAATACTAAAAGATTTTTTTAAACCTTGTTTCTTAGACACTTGGTTTTTCGAGAGTTTATAATTATTTAGATTTTTTAAAAAAAATTTCTGAACAGAAAATCTTTCAAACTAAGCGTTAAAGAATTTTAAAGTTTTTAATAAATCGAAGTGTTTTGAATCTAAGTTTAAAAAAATTTTAGGCTTTCTACTTTCTTGAGTATTTTTAAACTTAAAGTTCAAAAAAATCTAAGATTTTCTATGGCGCGAATGTTTTAGTTCTTAAGATTCGAATAATCTTTTGTGTTTGCGTAGATCAAGATATATTTAAATTTATGTCTAAAAAAGATTTAAAAAATTTTGTTTATTGATTGATCTGAAATTTGAAAAATAAACGTTTTTTTAAATTTTTTTAAAAAAAGCGTTATTTAATGCAACGATAAAACCGCTATTGATCGGGAAACCTTGTGTTTTATATGTTATGTATATTTGTTGTTTTGTTAAATCTTAATCTTTTTTGTGGGTTTGTTTAATATCTTTTTTTTTTGAAAATTTTGTGTGTTTAGTCAATAACACACCTTTGTCATCTTGAAACTATGAAAATACACGCTAACTTGCATTATAAAAATTTTCTAATTTTTATTAAAAAAAATATTCTCCGTTTCTCAACTGGGCCTTTTATATTAAAACATCAAGCGCATTGTATTTTCACTTAAAAACACGTCCGAAATTCTTATGTTGTCTTGATTCTCGTTTAAAAACGTTTTTTATATAACAAAGCACTCTATACTTTAATTAAGGGTAATATATATATTAACTAGCCAAGTTTTTTTTAAGTAAAAATTATCAAAAAACAAATATTTTTTTATTGACTTTTTTTTGTACTTTTCTTGTAACCATCCTTCAAAAACCGTTAAACCAGCCTTGTCGTCTTTGGTTATTTTTTAATTGTTTTTTTCAATTTAGACCACTGTCGTTTTTTTATTATTTATTTTACATGAAAGGGTTGTTTCAAATCAAAAAATCTGAAAAATTACTATGTAATGTCTTGTTTTTTATTTATTTTTTCTTTGATAATTATAGTTGTTTTTCTTCTTTTAAATATAAAAAAAAAGTTTCTAAAAAGTTTTTTTTCTTCTTTTAAATATAAAAAAAAAGTTTCTAAAAAGTTTTTTTTTCTAATCTCAAAAAATAAAATTATATAGGTTCGCTTTTTGTTAGATTTTCTGCTAAGCCTGGCTTAAAAAATATTTTTTTCTTTGTTTTATTTCTATTTGTATTTTTTATCGCTTTAAAAGTTGTTGGAAAAAGGAGGCTTTAATCTAATATTATTTTATTGTTCGTTTTTTGTTGTACAAAATTAGATATTATTTTAGCCAGACTTGTTTTCTTAGCTGATGTCTGGTTTTATTTCTTTCTTTTTTTTTTATTTATAAAATTATTTGTTCAATAAAAAAGAAAAAAAATTTTTTTTGTAATATTCAGATACTTGCCTAATAAGTTTAGTTATCTAAAGACATAAGTTTTATTCTGGTTTTTGAAATTTTTTTAAAAATTTAATATATTAAATTCAGATATAATATAAAGAATGTGTATCTATTTTTTTAATAAACCCTGTTTTTAATACAGTATTGTTTATTAGCTGAACTTAGAATATATTTAAAAATAGCCGAACACTTCAAGAAATATCCTTGAAAAAAAACAATTTGTACTTGTTTTTCGT
>SBJP01000726.1:0-11204 GCA_014805705.1 Cucumispora dikerogammari
CGTCTGGCGAAAGGCTGTTATATAAAAAGTTTGAAAAACAACTACGAAACAAAACAAAGCTATACAAAAAGATTCTTAAACAAGACTTTCTAGCCGATTGAAAGTATACCAAAAGAGTACTTTATTAAAAAAACTGAAAGCTTAAAAAAATGCCCATAAAAACAAGGAAAGATTCCTTGAGTACTTTAAAAGCACATATTTATCCACAGATAACGAAAACGAAAAAAAACAAAGTACAAACTAAATTTTTAGTCATGTTACGACAGGATAGTTGAATATATACTAAGAACGACAAATTCTGCCGAAGGATAGCATCGTTCGTTGAACAATTCAACGTTTTTATCACATCCAAACTTATCTAAGTTTATTCAAATAATTGAAAACGAGTGGGAGAAAACGAGGGTCGCTTTTAAAAAAGTAGAAATAAGAAAATATATATTTTTAAGCAATCAAAATTTACTTAAGAAAGCCAAAAGCAAAGCCGCGTAGCGAAAGTTATAAAACATACAACACAAACAGTTTAGTAAAGTTTTAAACAAGATACACTCCTAAAATTTTGATGGATATATTTATTTTATTTTGATATTTACTAGCGAATATCGCTGATTAAACCCGGGCAATTTTGGCGCCGAATCGTTAGCTCGTATATCGACGCCGAGCGGCTCAGAGTATATTTGTCTATGTTTCTCACATTCTTATTATTGTTTGTGTTATCATTATTATTTACATACAATGTTAGTTTATAAATAGAAAAATTATCTTTAAAAAAAGCAGTTTTTATTTTATATGAATTTTTGTCTAATATTTATTTAAAATAAACTAAAATTTTTCATTGTGTTCAAATTGAATGAGAAAATGCTCAATTTGAAAGATAAAATGTTCGATTTAATTAAAAATGATATATATTGAAAATAGAAGAACACGAATTTTTTATTTCGAATAGAGTTTCTAAGTTTTTTTATTTTTAGATGTTCATCTTTACATCTTATTTCATTAATACAAACAATTCTGATGTTTGTTATAACTAGGGCAACCGTTTGCTACTTTTTAATGTTTTTTGCTACTTTTGCTACTTTTGCTACTTTTTAATGTTTTTTGCTACTTTTGCTACTTTTACTTTTTTTTGAATTTCTCACTAGTTTTTTTATCTAAAAAATTAACAAAATTATGTCGAAAACCCCAAATAAATACGTTTTAAAATTTCCAAAAGAATTTCAACTAACTCCCAACCGTGAGCTATATTGCAGAATCTGCATCAAAATAGTAAAAAGCGAAAGAAAATGTAATGTAGATAAACATAGAAAGTCGAAAGCACATTTAGTTCATTCCTATAGCGAACCGCCCCAACAGCTTTTTCTTAATGAACAAAAGGATGACACTCTTGATTCCCTGGTAACGGGTCTCATTTCAGCCGAGACCCCTTTTCATAAATTAAGAGATAAAAACTTAAAAGCTTTTTTCGATAAAATAAATTATATTTTACTAAGTGAAATCAAAATAAGACAATATTTTAATAATATATTTATAAAAGACAAACTTGATGAAATAAAGGAAAAATTTTTTAATAAGGAGTTTTTCTTAATGATTGATAAATCGTACATACAGAATAAAAAAATATCGCTGTGTTTAATTGGATTGATTAAGAATCCAAAGGAATTATATTGTGGTTTATTGAAGGTGGTTCAAGAATGCAATTTTTCTACAATATATACTGCGGTTGAAGAATTAATATGTAGATATAAATTGAATAAAAAGAATTTTTGATCGGTTTTAACAAATGCTGCTTCTTATATAAAGAAAGCAATTAACCATTTGAAAATTGAATATCCACAACTAAAAAATGTTTCATACAAAGCCCATTTATTCCACAACTGTGCAATGTTAATCAAAGCTAGTTTCGAAAACGTAAAATCTTTAATTGCTTCAATTAAAAGTATTACAATAAGAAATTAAACTTGGAGCTATAGATAAACTGCCAGATGTTGTGGTAACAAGATGGGCTAGTTGGTTGAAAGCAGCCAATTTTTATGCACAAAACTTTTCTGCAGTTTAAAACACGGTTTTTAGTTTTGTAAATGATGGAATATTAATTACAAGAGCCAAAAAAGCTTTAAAAGATATAAATCTTAGAAGCGATTTAGCTTACATTTATGAAAATTATAGTTGTTTTATTACAATTTTGGATTGGATTGAAAACGAATCACCATCCATTGAAAGCATCTTTGAAAAAATTAAATCGCTAACATTTAAGGAAGATAAAGTTTTAATATCAAAATATATATTAAAAAGGCTATATGAAGATGTCACTGTTGGTATTTTAAACATGGAATTTGTGAATTTGAATCTAGCGGTTTTCATAAATTTAAAGCGATGCCCAGGAACTACGATTGCGGTAGAGCGAGTATTTTCGATGTTGAAAATATTTTAGCCGATAATCGGAATTTTACGGATGCGAGCCTGGAAAACATTTTTATTGGTTATTTCAACATCAAAAAATAAACTTTTTATTATTATTATATTTTTTGCTACTTTTCGCTACTTTTATGTTTTTTTTGCTACTTTTTTTCGCTACTTTTAGGTTGCCCTAGTGATAATGCTTTAGAAGATAAGATTTTTTTTCATATTATCTTGCGGTAATATTTAGAGTAAGAGGTTAAGAAAATTAGCTAAAAAAAATAAACCAGATAGTGTTTTCATTGAATATACAATCGCAAAGTTCCCACTTTTCCTATTGGCAATATAGGAAACTTGGTTAGAGACAACACACTTTTAAGCAACGATTTTGATAATATAAAGAAAGTTTATTTCCAAATTGAAAAAACGAAGGATTTCTGATATTCATATTCAAAAAAGCAAAGGGATCAAATTTAGCTAAATATAGTTTGTCAATTATACATATAAATAATAATTGTTTAGAAAACATATACTAACAAAAATTAGATAGGCTTTTTTATATCAGAAGGATTAATAAGATACAATTCTTGTCTTTTTCAGATGATCCAAGGAAAGTACAATTATGATGCAAGGAATATAAACATAAAGACTGTTTTATCAAGACTTAAATAAAAAAATTGGAAAACATATATCTAAACATTTTTTTTATCTGTTTTAAAAAACTAATGTACTGCAATTCTTATTAAAAGCTGCTTTCTATGCTACAAAGTAGTTCGTGCGGTCGAAATTTTTTCAAGTAAAAAAGTAAAAAAATATATGTAATATAATGTTTTTCGATAAGATTCGACACTTTTGTTTTAATTTCTGTATTTTTACAATCAATTTTGACACTAATAAAACATGTGACGTTTTTAAATCAAATAGAAAACGTTTTGTTGGTATGAAAAAACGAAGTGTATAGACAAGAATTCAATAATGAGCGAGGTTTATTAGATCAATCATCACATAATTTAAACATCTTAAACATAGTGCTTGTGAAGACTAATGCAGAAAGTTTTTGGCGTATCTGAACAGGATTTTGTTGAATGAAATAATTATTACACAAAAGTGATTTGTTTTTTTCTAATTTATAAAACTTAATATAAGAGTTTTTCTATTTTTATCATGTACAAATTAAAGATGTTTTAAATAAATCTGTAACATCTTTAAAAAAGTTTGGTATTGATTGCAAGACTGTCGAAATTAATTTAAATAGTATCTAAGTTAGCTTCAAAACTGTCGAAGTTTGACGAAAACCACTATATATTTTAATAGAGACATATAAACAGGTCATTTTTACATAATACTTATTAAAAATAATAAAATTTTTTAAAAGCTTATTTGAAAAAAAAACAAAAGCTTTTTTTGTATTTTTAAGATTAAAAGAACTTTAAAACTACTTATTTCAAATCCAAAAACATCCTATATAATCACTTGTTTTTGGTTTAGCTGGTTATAACAGTATTAAATATAATACGAGAAAAAAGCATCGATATGTGACTATTAGTTACTTTTCCCTTATATGCTCGAAACCTACATCGACTTAAGCATTGTAGACATAAATTCAGAGCAATATACACAGGTTTTACGCAGAATATTTGCATGTTTGTGGATCACTAGACCTTTATAACATACAGAAGATAAATATAAAACAGTCAAAACTTGAAGAAATAAACAATTCAACTCTTGCTCTAAGCCGTTGCTTTTCACGAGCGATGAAGTTACGATGAACAGAGATCTCAATTAGAACTAGAGAGAACAGACAAAATACAGGTATAAAAATGCAAACACTCGAGACACATACTTAAGGATCATATATATGAGTGTTTATGAGTCTGTAGAGATTGAAAAAAAAAAGTTTTTATATCTTAAGTAAGAGAAAAATTATGTAATTTTTGTTTAATTTTTATTCCGAGAGACATAAGCAAAATGTTTTAAATTAAGTCTTATATTGGGTTATTCTTATGATTTGATCTGTGTTTTATTTTTTTCGTAAAATTTATGTTATAGATTTGAAAGCTTGCTATATTGAATAAATTAAAAAAAGTTTATAACATTTCTATTTAATTAAAAAACGTTTGTATATAAATCAAAATTTTTTAATTACAAATACATAATAACACAATAGAACCTGATTCATATGAAAATACTCAAACGCTTTTTTTAAGCGAAATTGTAATTTTATAGTGTGTATTCTTAATCAAGTTTAAAGTTATTTTAATAAAAACATAAAAAGCAGTTTATATACATTCGAGCTTTAATTAAATATAAAAAAACTTTAAACAACTAAAAATTATATAATTTAAAAGTGGCTTCAATATTTGATATATTTCTGATTGTTTTTTGTTTACTTGATATGTTTCGATGTTCGTTTTTGTTTTATTGTTTTTTTGCGTTTGCGTTTTTATCTTGTGTTTTTTTCCAATAGGATTTTTTGTTATGTATGATGATAAATGTAGAATAATTGTAATAGTGATTTATTAATACGTTTTCTGTAAGAGAAATTTAAACGCAGCACAAATATTTTCAAATCCTTTAAATAAAAGTGAGCGCATAACAGAAAAAAGTATTGAGTTAAACGGTGTTTTGAGTTATTTAACAATATTAACAAAACAAAAGGATTGTCCCGATAACTCGTTGACTTACCTATATTTAACGAAACACTACATATAAAATAAGCATAACGACTAAATAAAGGGAATAAGCAAAAAAAATAAAAGATTACGATACTGAAGAAAATTTTTTGTAATGCATTTTGTAATTTAACAGATTTTGTAATATTGTGGTTTAAGTTTACGAGCGAACTTTTTATAAGCGATTTTTTTTGATTAATATTTCATTTAAAAAAATTGACAAATGAAAATTCATAGACGGTCCGTCGGTTGTGAACATTTTTAAAAAAACTAAGCTGTTAAGATAAAAACACGTTTCTGATATAAACATCAGTTTTTATTTTTGTTACACCCCAAACACATCCCCCCTCTCCTTAAAGAAATAACTATATTAAATAAATAAAAAAAAGAGCCTCTCTACCCGACATCGAGCAGCCCTTCTATAGATTACTACTATATAAGATAACAGCTCAACTACGCGGCTATAATGTTACTATATATAAACTACAAATAGCGTAACGAACGAAACGAAACGAAAAAATAAATATTAGTAAAGTTATAATAAAAATACTATAATAAAATTATAGTGGGGAGGGAGGGGGGGTGATGTTTTTGGCGCGAAGGGATGGCTGTAAGGTGTGACAATAATTAAAAAAAACTTATGATCAAAAACAATGCAAAATGAAATTAATAAAATACTTCACCACTCTGATTGTTTTACTTTATACAAATATAGAAGACAAAAGACATTTTAGAAGCGTTAGGCCTGTCTCATCGCGGACAGTTTTCGTCAGAGTTTTTTTATGAAAAACCACAGAATATTTAGAAAAAAATATAAATTAATTTAACTTTTTTTTGTTGAATTGAATTAAAACATATTAAACTTAAGTTAAAACTTTTAAGTTTAAATATAACTGTTTTCTATTAAATTTAAATGTTTTCGAAATTGTTATTTTTTTTTCGAACTAAAAAAAAGAACACACAAAACAAGCTCTATGTAAAAAAAACGCCAGTCTTTGTTTACACGTGAGATTAAATCAGTTCCTAAATTTTTTTTGTTTTTGTCTTTAATATTAAATAAGGAGGTTTTTAATAAAAACAAAGATATTTAGATTTAATTCCTAAAAATAAATATTGTCTATTTAAGATCTTTTTGTAAACACAAATGGTCTTAAACAGCACATTTTCATAAACACAAATGAGCTTCACTAGCACGCTTTGCGAGTTCTATCTTTACCTCATCTTTAATTCATATCCTGATAAGGCCCATCAGTTAAAAAAAACAAATATTAAAAAACAGCATAAAAAATCGATACTAAAACGTTCGAGTTAAAAGCGGTATTTAAAAAAAATATATTAAAAACTTGACTAAGAAACCCGAACACTAAAAAACATAAACTGAAAAAAAAACTTAAAAAAACGAACGTTAAAAATCGATTCTAAAAAAACAAACATGAAAAAAACGTTCTGAAAAATTAAACATAAAAATTTGAATAAAAAAATGTCTTTTTAAACTAAGTCTAAAAAGACGAACTTGAAATCACAACCTTAACAGATTAGAATAGAAAACACGCCTTTAAATCTGTCTCTGATAAATTCTAGTTAAAAAAACGAGCTTAAAAAAACAAACATACAATAAATAAACTACAAATTCAAATTTAGTTTTCCAACTGTAAATCAAAATTAAAGAAAACCTAAAACTTTAAAGAATAATCGCATATTCAATTCTGTAAATGTTTTTTTTAAAAATCAATATGTAACTTAGTTTTTTGTTGTCGTTTTATTGCCTTGTCTTGTCGGAAATAATTTTTTAATTCGTCTTTTCAATTACCTTACTAGGTTCGAGTTTTAATATCTAATTTTCAAATGCAATTTTTTACCAATAAACTTTTAGACTTGAGCTATCAAATCAGTTTTTTAAGGTTCAGTTTTTCAGGACAATTTTTTCACGTTCAGTCTTCTAGGGTCGTTTTTTTCAAGTTTGTTTTTTAGTTTTATTTTTTTAGTTTTATTTTTTTAGTTTTATTTTTTTAGTTTCATTTTTTCTAGTTTCATTTTTTTAAGTTTTATTTTTTTTAGTCCGATTACAGGAGAGTTGATCTTCTTTATTTCGTATCCTTTGTTGATTAATACTAAACCTTTTTAAAAAAAACGTTATGTCAATATTTTTTTGTTGACAAAAAAATATTTTTACAAAAATGAAATGTCCAGAACAAAAAAAACTGCTTCGCGAAAAAAAAATGAATGCACAAAAAAGGGGCATTTTCGTTAAAGAAAATAAAAAAAAGAATATAATTAAACATAATTTCTTTTTAATTTAACTGAACAGTTTTTTAATCAAATATAATTTAGTTTTAATTTAACTTAGATTATTTTAATTTAAGATAACAATGTGTAAATAAAAGTAACGGCGTTTTAAAAAAATAAATAAAAACGCAATTAAATTGAAAATATATTTAAAACATATATTCTTCAAATTTTTTTATGACTTTCTCATAAAAAATTACATAAAATGTGTCTACAATAAAACGAAAGACTTCGCTTCAGTTTGTCTATAATTTGGATATTTAATTTATTAAATTATTAAAAAACAAAGATGTGTAAGTTGTTAAGCTACTGTGAGCAACATATAACTCGAATAATATTTTCTTTAAGACAGAATTACGCAAAGTTTTTAATTTTTTTAATATAAATAAATTCGATTCTTATATGATATCCATGTTAACCATTTTCTCTAATTTATTACAAGCAAACTGTGACCAATCTGATTGTCTGCTCACTGGAGGACAACTTGGTGTGTTTATAACAAATCACGATGATGATAGCAATTTGATCTCTAAATCAGAATGTGATAGAATCTCTTATAACTTATTTTATTTTGAGGAGACGATACAAGAGTGCAACTTAATGATAAAATTTTATTCACCGAAGACCACTGAGTCGATAGTTTGTTCTATTCTTACATTAGATCTCATAAAATGTCGTAAAGAGAATCAACATTTAATCAAATTAAAATGGGAAGACGATAAAGTAATTGAATTTACCGATCCTAGGTGCAGATACGAACTTTCCACCCGCAAGGTTAGGACAACAGATTTTTTTAATCTGCCGTTTTTTAAAATTTCTTCGTATACCCAACTCAATAAAAAATTACATGAAAATATGGGTGTGAGAAATCTATCACAAGCAAGGGAAGCGTTCATGAACGAACTGGGTATAGATAAGGATAAAGTTACTGACGTCGCTTTTAAATTTAGAGTAAGTTACACGCTCACAGAACCGGGGGAGGAAAAAGCAACTATAACAGTTGAAACCAAACCTTTTGGTTTTATAATAAACAGAGAAGGCGCTTTGAAGTTAAAAAAAACGTTTAAATTAAAGAAAGATTAATTTTTGACAGAGAATTTATTAAAATTGCGATTATTTTCATCTTTTTTAGTTCTTCTTATATTTAAGGAATGAGGAGGCTAAAGTAATTAAAAACTTCTAATTAAATAATTAAGGAAGTAGATTTTTATAAATTTATTATATTTATCAGGCTTTTGATGTGACAGATTGAATGTTTTTGATTCTCATTATTGTTGTTAAATGTCTTTTTATTGGCATTTTTTTTCAAAAAAATTAAACAAATACACTTCTAAAAAAACATTAGTTTTGTGTTGTTAGAAATGTAAGTGTGGTATAATACTGTGCTTTTTGCAGGAGAAAAAAATACAGTTCGTATAAAGAAAAAATTTTTTTTCTAAAAGTATAGAATGTTCAAATTTAAAATTCACATGCATCTATTTTTCTCAGTAAAGCACCACAATATAAAATAAACACATTTTATTTATTTTGCAAATTAAGGCGCTCTAACAGCATAGTAAAACTAACGAATATACCTTCCGATAAAAGCGTTTATATCGTATTTTAAAAATGCCTCTTTTTTTAACATATGAATATTTTTTATATAATTTTTTTTGAAGACGACAAATACACTTACTGACAGTGTTTTTGGATTACACGCCGAAAGTCATTATGTCGATAAATATTCAGTTTTCATTTTAGAAAAATATAGTTTAAAAACATAAAAACCTCACACTGTCGGAGTTTATATACTTCGTTATTGTGTTTAAAAATATTTAGAATTCTCTATTCAAATACCTATTAAAGAAAATAACATAAAAAACATGTTTGTGAGATTATTTAATCGTTATTAAACATATATTAACACAAACAGACAAATTAAATAAAAAGCGTTAAACTTAAATATCAATATAGCTCTTATGCGTGTTTAATGGTTTTTATGCATGTTTAATAGTTTTTATGCATGTTTAATGGTCTCTGTGCGTGTTTATTGGTCTCTATGCGTGTTTAATGGTCATCTAAGCGCAACTGTGTGAGTTGTGTATCGGTTTTGCTTAGTAGATGAATAGTGCATAAAATATGGGTTTATTTTAGAGAAAATATAAAAAACGAGAGCAACTTTATTTTAAAATTCAGAAAAAAATTTTGAATATATAAATAAATAATTTTAATTAAATATTTTTTTAAACAATATTTTATACGCAACAAGATACAAACATCAGTCAGTTGATGAGATTATGCTAATTAAAAAAATATTTTGCTGACAATACTACTTTCAATTTTATCAATTAATCTTTAATGCTGTTCTATAATTTAACAAGAAGAAGTCTATATCGTATTTGTAAAAAACAGAAACTTTAAAAACCTATTTCTTGCAATTTAAAAACAAGTGCTCAGTTTAATTCTAGCTAAAACTTTTCAAAATAATTAATATGAAAAGAAAACTCTCTCTCAATATAGTATATAGTAGAGTAATTATATCTGAAGTTTGCGATAATCTCTTAATATTTTTTATTATTGATAATATGACACAAAAAATTTTATAACTATTATAAAAAGATATTAATGCCAAGAAGTAAAGTACATTTTACTCAAGAAGCCATAGTAAAATACAGAACAAAAAAGCACATTATTATAAAAGAAACATATTCTCATTTAAACAATCTTATATCTTCTTTAAATGTTGAAATTACACAATCTATTCTAGAAATAGACAATAACCATACATTCAAAGATTTTTTATGACAAAAAAAGCAACTAGACACCTTTATACTCACAGTAAAAAAAACATTATGATAGACGATACTTTTCTATACGATATACATAAAGACACTTTATTAACTGCCGAAACAAGACGACAAAAATCAATTGGTTTTATTGTCTCTTGGAATTGTATATTTTGAAACCTTTGATTTTTGGAGCTTATTTATTACAAAACTTTATAGTGTTTTTAACATTGATTGCGCGTTAGTATTATAGTACCTGGTATATATCATGAGATATTGTCTCAAATAATAGATCTTTTCAGAATATAGTAAGACGCGTGTGTGCGTCACTTGGGAAAAAGGTTTATAGCCACCAACAGAAAACTATGACTCTCTGAGTTGTTTTATTAGCGTCGTTTATACTTATGACTAAAGTTTTTTTGATAAAACAATGATAGAAAACAGCAACCCGATCATAGATTTTTATAATAAGTGTATTAATGCTGATGCTATAGCGTGGGTATAGTCTAAATGACTTATTTCATGTTATATGCTCAATACGTCTAATAGTGATTATTCAATAAAAAACAGTTTTTATTTCTTTTGACTTTCAAGATATAACTAATTTAAACATCTGATTTAATAATTATAGTACGGAAAAATTACAAACGAAGAAATCGAACTTTTAACTTTACGATGTTTCTAAAAAATAATTAGCAAACATTCGTTTAACGTTATAGTTAGTAAGAAATTTATCTGTTGAACAATCAAATAACAATATTTATCTTGTACAGAGTAAATATTCTATATGTTTTGTTCAAATAACTTGTAGTTGCAAAAGTGCTTTTGAATTTGCCTTTCTTTGTCAGCATTTATGTGCAGCTTTAAATCATTTAAAGAAGGTAACTTTTGCGTTTATTGTTTAGTATTTTAAAGTTGTTTGTTATATCAGCTTCTACTCCGCAAGCAATACTCTATACTTGTCTTTTTCGAATTTTGAAAATATGAGACAAAAACAACTGTTGATCGTAAAAGCAAGAGAAAACACAAAACGCCTCGTTCAAGTCTATTACATAAAAACAAATTTATTATTTTATATCTCTATTTA
>SBJP01000727.1:0-11202 GCA_014805705.1 Cucumispora dikerogammari
TTCAAAAAGAAAAAAAAAAAAAAATTTTTTAATAAAAAAAAAAAAATTTTTTATTTTTTTTTTTTTTTTTAAAAACCCCTTTCCCCCCCCCCCCCCCCCCCCCATAATTTCTATTAAAATTTTTTTTCTGCGTTTCTGAAAAAAATAATAAAGAAAAAAACAATGTTGCAAACAAAATATGATTTGAAAAAAACTTAAACAATTTCATAGTTTTAGGCTTTACCATTATATTATCATCTAATAAGATAATACAACAATTATTAAATCAAAGTATGCTCTACAGTAGTTATGATTTTTATATTTTTTCCTTAGTATATTATTTTCCTTAATCCCCAGAAAGTATTAGAAACTTTAAAGCTTTTTTTGTCGAGAAGTATCCGTAGTGATCATCCACGGTTTATAATATACTCTAAAAACTTGCCCGATTTCAACAGATAGAAAACCATTAAAAAAAGAATTTGGTGTTTTAAAATCGCAATTGATGTTTTCACAATAATTTTTTCTAATTTCTTCAATAATATCTTTGTGCTCGTTACAATCTATTGAAATAAGATTTGTATTTTTTCTTATACAGCAAACAGTTAATAGCTCTCTGTTTTCAATATATTTAATAAATCTTGGGTCTGTTTCTGGTCTGTTTGAAGCTTCGAATTCCGATTCAACGTCGATTATTAAATAGTCTTGATAGTTTTTAATCAATTCTTTTATAACACGAGGGCAGTCAATTCGAAATCTAGGCACATTGTTTCTAGAAAATAATAAACTGAATGCTTCAGAATCACGCGAGTATTTTTCAAGGCCATAAAGTGAAAGGAAATAAGTAATAATATGATAAAAGTCTCGAATAGCCTGAACATCGTTTATATCAAATGAGAAATCTTTGTTTAAATATAAAATTTTACGAACAGTATTCGTTTCAAGGCCGGTGTGCTCTTTAACCATTTCTTCTAGCTTATTAAGCAAGAAAGTGAAGTCTATATCCTGTTTATAAATAGTTTCTAAAAAATCGATATCTATACCGTTCAGATCTGCAAATTCTTTTGTAGGAATTAAACCCATAAAGATTTCACGTATAGTGTCTTTATTAAAACAGCATTTCTCTATTTGATATACTTTTACTTGAGATCTCGTTTTTAAAAAAAATTCATATGAGAAGGAAATAAAGTCTGTAAAAAACAATTTCCTCAAACGTAGTTTTATACTTCCATATTCTAAAGAATCTAATACCTTCATTTTAACATTAGATTTTAAAACATACTCACACGAATTCTCCGGTTGACATTCGAGTCGATATTCTGGGAAATAGTTCTCAATTAGTTGTTTAAATTTTGGATAAAACTCAGTTAGCTTTACTATTGTTCCTCATGAATCTTTACTGTTGTATCTCTCATTGTATTAAACATGTTTACTAGCTTGGTTTGTGCTTCTTTTGTGTAATCAGTGTCTTTAACTCCCGGAAATATCTTAAATGATTCTGGAATTATATTGGGCATCATGGGCACAAAAAAGCTTTGGGCTTTTATATGAATATTTTTACGACCATTTTGTTTAAAACAACACTTTCGGATTTATTTTATTTATACAAATTAATTATCTGTATCGTTTTATCTGATCCACTTTGTTCAACTTCATCTGTCAACGTCATTAGCTTCAAAACCATCCGCTTAGATTTATTTTGTTTAAAACCAGATGAGCTGTTTCTTTTTTCAAAAATCATTTTATCGGCATCTTTTTTATAATTTCTTACTATTTGGATTCTTATTGTCAACTTTCATTTAAACACATTTAATGTCTCTGTATAGATAATGTTAATGCTTGTTTTTGTAAACATTGCTCTTTTCAATATTCTTTTGTTTATATTCGTTTTGTTTAAATCGTTTTGTTTATATTCATTTTGTTTATATTCATTTTGTTTATATTCATTTTGTTTTAATCATTTCGTGTATATTCGTTTTGTGTATATTCGATTGGTATATGTTTTTAATCGTTTTGTGTATATTCGATTGATGTATATTTTTAATCGTTTTGTGTATATTTTTAATCGTTTTGTGTATATTTTTAATCGTTTTGTGTATATTTTTATTCGTTTTGTGTATATTTTTATTCGTTTTGTGTATATTTTTAATCGTTTTGTGTATATTCGATTGGTGTATATTTTTAATCGTTTTGTGTATATTCGATTGATGTATATTTTTAATCGTTTTGTGTATACTCGATTGGTGTATATTTTTAATCGATTGGTGTATATTTTTAATCGTTTTGTGTATATTTTTAATCGTTTTGTGTATATTCGATTGGTGTATATTTTTAATCGTTTTGTGTATATTCGATTGGTGTATATTTTTAATCGTTTTGTGTATGTTTTTAATCGTTTTGTGTATGTTTTTAATCGTTTTGTGTATGTTTTTAATCGTTTTGTGTATATTCGATTGGTGTATATTTTTAATCGTTTTGTGTATATTCGATTGGTGTATATTTTTAATCGTTTTGTGTATAATCGTTAATCTATTTTCGATTGGTGTATATTTTTAATCGTTTTGTGTATATTAGATTGGTGTATATTTTTAATCGTTTTGTGTATATTAGATTGGTGTATATTTTTAATCGTTTTGTGTATATTCGATTGGATATATTTTTAATCGATTGGTGTATATTTTTAATCGTTTTGTGTATATTCGAATGATGTATATTTTTAATCGTTTTGTGTATATTCAAATGGTGTATATTTTTAATCGTTTTGTGTATATTCGAATGGTGTATATTTTTAATCGTTTTGTGTATATTCGATTGGTGTATATTTTTAATGGTTTTGTGTATATTCGTTTTGTGTATATTATTTCGTGTATATTTGTTTTGTTAATATTGCTTCGTCGTTAATGTTAAGCATATACGTTCGATGATACATTCGTTTTGTATATTTGTTTTGTACATTCGATTTATATATAATCGTTTTGTATATTTTTTTTGTTTAATTTAATTTTACTCAGAAATATTGTACTCTGCCTTTGTGTCTTTTTTTTGTAATCTATAACCTGTGCCAAATAATACCAATATAATTATTGTTTGAAAAAAAATCAAAGTATAAAACGATAGTTGAAATAAAAAACAAAAAAAATTTTTCGTTTACATAATTTGATAAAAAATTTTGGGCATATAGAAAAATATATATCTTCTTGAGAACTTTAACTTTTTTTTAATTTAAGCTAAAACTTAAACCGCAAAAAAAGAATTTTTTTAATTAAAATTTTAAAAAACCCATCGCTGAGAAACTTAAAAAATTTTACAAAGTATTTTTCCAAAAACAATAAGATTATCAAAATTGTTAGAGCAAACTAGGACTTTAAAATAAATGAAAATTAACATATTGAAGTTAATGAATCTTTTTATAAAAAGACCGAGTTTTATTTCTTCTATATATTGAATGAAATGTTGAGCACATATACACATTTTCCAGTCTCTCACAATTCTGTTAAACGAAACTTTTAAGTATAAACAAACCAAAAGCATTATTTTCTTTTTAAATAAACAAAACTTGTCTGTTATATTCACTTTTAAGGGAAAAAAAACGTTTAGTGCTTTTAGATATTTTTCAATTTATCAAAGTTTTATAAAGTTGTTTTTTGTGGTTTTATACTCGTTTATTAAAGGGACGTGCGACTAAACATGCTGTTACATGTTTAAGCACAATAAAAATTTTTTTGTATATATTGGCTTGTCCTTTAGTTAATCGTAATGTAGTAAAAAGTTGAGGCTATATAAGTGATTTTTCTTTTTTTAATACAGTACAATTTTGATTATAACTAGAGCGACTTAATGCAATCACATGCAAATAAAAATTTTTAAACGAAAAAAATTAAAAGCAACTTTAAGTGCAAATATAAATTTTTTTCTTAAAAAAACCGCTATGAATACATCTATTTTTTTTTCAAACCTTTTACAAATGTAAAGAAAGACACTAACTATTTTAGATATTGTTTGAAAACATATGAGTCGTCTTAAATAGTTAGAAATGCTTAATCCAAAGTGCGCTCAAAACTTTGGGTTAGAAAACTCGCAATGCAAGATTTTTTCAACTTGGTCGCATATACTTTGTTTAATTAAGCAGAATTTACAGATTTTTGGACCCAATAGTTTTTCAATTTTTTTTTATTTAGAGCTCGCTATAAACAAAATAGAGAGAAGATTATATTGTTCAAAAAAACACGATATTTTATTTACAAATTACTCTACTTTTAACAAAGAGGTCATCCGATTTACATGGTCTTTGACTAAGATACAGCTCGGTTCAATGCGAGGTATGTAGCTGTATAGTGTTTTAATGTTTTTTTAAATTTTTAATTTTTTTTACTTGTTGTTATTTTTATAATCGCTTTCAACTTTCATCAGTCAACATTACCTATTCGTCGAGATGTTTTCTTTAATACAAGATAATGTCACTCACATATATGCATTGGCGCAAATAGCGACAAAAATCACTGTAAAATTTTTTAAGAGTGAGAATGCTTCTTATAACAAAGATTTATATAATACCAATAAATCTCTAATCTAATCACTTTTTTAATACATTATATGCTTGCATCTCAATCAAATAAAGCTGTATATTGTTCTGAGTTGAACTTCGTTCTACACAAAATAGCGAACTGAGAACATTAAAAATAACAGCATGTTTTTAAATACTAAAAAAAAATTTCATTTTTTATCGTCAGAATATCAAATTGTGTTTTATTCTTTTTAGCTATTTATTCGAGATACTTTGCTGGAATTTATCAAAAGAAAATGAGTAAATGTGTTTTTATATACTTGATTGGATAACAAAAAAATAAGTTTTGTTTTAAACATTTGAGTATGTATATATATCTAATGTGCAAGCAAACTATTACCCTGAAGTTTTGTATTGAGTTAATTTAATATTTCGACAATGTCAATAGAAAACATGAAGTTCACTACTACTGTCATTAAATATACGTGTAACAGAGGCGTAAAGAATATGATTCGTCTCAAAACATCACCATTTATTTTTTTAGCTCTAATACACGTCTCAATATCTTACCCGGACACAACCTTCGCACATTGCCGTGTCAAAAAATACATGAATATTTAGTCTAAAAATCTTCAAGTAGTGTATTGAACTGTCTGTGATTAAATGTTTCAAGTGTGAAGTTGTTTATAACACTAACATCAGAATAGAACGTATTTGAAATTTTAAGTCGTCTTACATAGACTTTCGTGTTGAATGAGACAGTGTGTGGGCAGGAGTATATAAGCATGATGTTCTATTTTATCTCCATCGACAATTGATTACTGAGCCCGTTTTTTCACAGTCAAACCTGTGATTACACTGGCTATATTTTGTTCAAAAAAACTGATCTTTCGACGCTGTTTTATACAGGCACAAAAAATTCAAGATGCAAAGTTGCGTTTTTTTATTGACTCAATCATAAATATTTTTTCTCTCACTTTAAAGTGCTCGTTTATTCGTCGTAAAGACACCAATTGTTCTTACTTGTTTTGCACATCGAAAACTCATAACCAATACAAAAAAGCATCACAAAAACCATTTGCATACATCTTTAGTGTTCTCATTAAATCTTCACATTTGAATAATACGCTAGAATATAGTTTTTCCTAAGAACGATACACACGAATTTTTATTTTTGCTCTTGAATTATAATGTATGTAGTATACGATAACCGTTATTATATAAACATATCATCATAAAAACAACTTTTTCATTTTAAAAAATATAGGCCAGTATCATACAAGACTAGTTTTGTATGCAAAATCTTGCAACACAAACCGTTTAATAAAACAGACCAAATGTTTTTTAATTTGTTATTAGATATTGTATTTTTTTTTGATTCAACAGTCGAGAAATGCTCACTAAAGTTCATATATTTCGATTATATGTCCTTTTAATTTATACTGCTTAAAAACGTTCATTTTCCGTAGCTCATTAAACAGACAGTTGTTTTTTAATCTATTTAAGTAGTAGTTTACAGTCTTTTTAGCATTGAAAACTCCACAAACGCTGCTGTTTTTTTTTGTCTGCAGGTTTGTGTTTTTTTGAGCCTTGTTTTTACTATTTTTTTAGACTAAATGCGGTTATAGTTTCTTCTTTTTTGCTTTAAAACAGAAAAATATATAGTGAATTTTGTTTAATAAATAACAGTAATTATAAAAATGTGGTCGAGAGTTTCTGAAAAATATCTTTTGTTAAACTTTTAAAATTAAACTCGTTTACCAAGTTTTTTAACGTACACTCTTAAAAGGAGTGTTGTTTTTTTATCTTTTAAGTCTTCACCACAACGATTCGATAGTTTTAGTGTAAATTTAGGCGGTAGTTGGATCCACAAAATACTTACTATGGTTTATTTTCAGGTGTTTGAAAAAAACCTTGCCAAGGCCGTTATAACCACTTCATTCATTTGTAACTATAGTTACTTCAGGACTGACGTTTTTTAAAAGAAAACCAGGCAAAATCTGCCTTAGCGCCCCCCCCCCTCTTTTTTTTGATTATAAATAAAAACTATTCATGATATTAGAATCAGAAATATATGAGATATTTGAAAACAAGCATAAAATTTTCTTTTACTTATGTGTAAATTGAGGATTTTGAAATAAAGTATGACTTGTACTAATTGTAAAAAAGATATGCGTTTGGAGAACGTTAATAAAAATGGTGGATCGATGTGAAAATGTGGAAGTGAGAAATGTAAAAAGATTAATATTTCGATCTGAAAAAAGTTTATTTTTTTGGTGTAAAAAATCCACTTAAATTAACTTTAAAAATTTTTTATAAAAGGTCGTTCGGGACGAAAAAAAACTGACATGATCGAACAATTTGGTGTAGGTGAAAAGGCGATTAACACAATTTTAAATATTATTAGAAAAAAAATAACGCCAAAAAAATCTGGTAAGATCGAAAGGGAAGATTGTGTGATTGAGGTTGATGAGACAGCGCTAACAAAGTGAAAAGACAATTGAGGGCGTGTTGTAAAAACGCTTTGGTGCGTGGGGGAAAAGTATAGGAAACACGATGAGTTTTTTTATGAATTAACTAAAAAAGGGGACAAATAAACACTTAATAAAATATTGAAAAGAAATATAAAACCAACTATTCGATGAAAACAGACAAGTGGAAAGGATATTCGGGTCTTAAAAACATTTTTTTTCACATAAAACAATATGTCATAAAAAACACGTTGTTGATTCAAAACCCTAACTATTCGTACACGAAAAATAGAGAGCATAAGGGGGAATATAAAACGATATATCAGGAACAATGGAACAAACACCCGAAAGAACCTAAAAAAATTTATTTCTGAGTATAAATTTAAAAGGTTCAGAAAAAAAATATATGAAAGATTTTCAACAATGTTTCGGCAATAATAACGTTTTAGTAAGAACTTTTATGCCTTTATTTTTTATTTATAAGCAAAAAAAAAGAAGCGCTCAAAGCAGGTTTTGCCCAATTTTTTTTATATATGTGAAAACGATCAAAGTAACTTCACGAAAAACAAGCGAATATAACAGTATTGATAAATCAAATATTATAGCACAAAAATCTAAAATCTGGATCCTGATGTACAACAAAAATTAGTCATATAAAAAGAGTATGGTTTTATACACTATATGTTCTTTCAACAACGAACATATTCTCAGAGTAATTTATATACTAAAAAAACGAAGACTATTAATTTAATAGTTAGTAATATACTATAAAGCTAAACGGGTTTAATTAATCGCCGTCTTTATTTGTGTATTTTTACATACATTCGATAACGTAAAAAATGCATTATCAGAGGAGAGTTTATTTAAGAATTTGTATAATGTAGTGAATTTGTCTTTAAAAAACATTATTTCGTGTCATCAAAGTCTAAGTTAAAAAAAAGGCTTTTCGTTTTTAATTAAAGATTGGATAATTAACACTATATTGTTACAACACAAGAAAATTGTTTTATACATTTAATTATGTAACCAATATAGAGTACAAAGACACAGAGACTTATTGTTGTCGAAAAGACAAAAAATATAGAGTGTTATATAAAAACAAAAAAAATTTACTTATACGACGATTATAATAAGAATATGAAAGTAGTGATTTTATTAGATCATAAAATTAGTTATTACGATACTAACAAGAAAAACAGTAGTTGAACAATTAAGAACACGCACTTTATCTCAAACATATATGCATGAAATGCGCATATTGTCGATAAAGAAAAAAAGCGTCTCTTTCAAAACTAAACTTTTATTTGTTTTTAGCACTATCCTATATCAGATGATCTGTCAACTAAATTCACTCCCCCTTTATAAGTTAATTTAAAAGAAATTTTTACTAAAAATAACATTTAACAAATTTTCAACAAGAAAAATATTAATGTTAAACTGTATCACACTGACTTTATTAAAGTAAAAAAAAGAAGAAGAAGTATAGAGTTTAAAGACAAAAGTTTGTTTGATCACGATGCTTAATTTCATATGAAATCTAATACTAAAGAAAGATTTATAGATGTTTTGCTGTTATAAAATAAGTACGAATAAAAAAACATAAATTACTGTAAAGTCTAGAAAAATCACATTCAACATCAATTGATGGTTGAGTAAATATTATTTTCTAAACACGCACAAGAGGATTTGTGTCAAGAATCTAGTAAATAAAATTTTTTTATATTTGTTTGTTCAGATGGTTTTTTAATAAATTAGCTTTAATTCTTATCTTATACGATATATATTATCTAGTTTAAATATTAAATACTTTTCAATATTCGCTAACTTACACATCAAATTAATGGTTTTTTTGCTATAGAATTAAAAGTTGTTTATCGTATATATAGTATTTTTTTAATTATATGATTTTATTTTACATAAATCTTTTGATTCCTTTCTCTGACAAATAAAAGTTTTATACTGTGTCTTATGTTGACTTTCTGAAGTCTAATGATGTATTTTTTAGTGCTATAAAAAAACTTTTTTCTTGCGAAATACTTATTTTTAAGTGATTTAAAACCGTTTTCAGACAAATACTTGTTTTTAATGTTTTTTTAAACCAGTTAAGAGTAATTTATTATTTTAAAGTATTTTCTAAATCATTACCGAACGCTTTACTTGCTTTTACGTTTTTAAAGATAAATTAATATACAGTTGCTTTTTTTAACTGTTTTCTTAATTTTTAAAGTCTTTTTGAACTTTGAGTTTCATTATATTTACTCTTAACATATTTTTTTAGATAACGTTTTTCTGTACAAAAAAATTTTTAAATACATTTCTTCAACAGAAAAAACGTTTTTTCTGGAATTCTCAGAAGTTTAAATATAACAATGTGCTTTTTGTTTATGATTTTATATTCGGAAAAAGCGTTGTATAAAATCAACTATCGATTTTAAGTAAAATTCGTTGTCTTTAATCGTTTGATTAGATGTTTCTGTCGTTTATCAACCAAGTGTTATTTTTAATATTATAATTTGTTATTTTTGTTGTATTCTGGGTTTTTTAGTTTTTGCTTATTTTTTTTAAACCATTTATTTTGATTTTGTTTATGAGTTAAAAAACATATTTGAAATTTTTGTTTAAAGAAAAAAAAATTTTATATTTTTTGTATTAATCATTTCACGATGAATGTATCATATGTGGTACATTCAAATTTGAAAAAAAAATCGAATGTATCTCATACGATACATTCAAATTAGAACAAAAAATCGAATGTTCATATGTGAGACTTTTAAACTTTTTTATAATAAAAAATGAACATGAATGACTCAAATGTATTTAATATAGATGAAACACTAGTCACCATAATATGCAACAAGAAGATTTCCACAGCCCAAGAACGTTTCAAAAATCGCTCAACTCGCAAAAATTAGAGCGCAAAAGAAATAAAATCACAAAAAACATTTCCTAGACAAAAAAGCAATAAGTATAAAACCACCGAGCACCCAAAAGATATATATACGGTTTGTTCATGACAGAGAATTTCTTTGAATATTTTGTCAAGTGGGTTAATAAAAGAATAAATCGAAAGCACAAACAATTTCAGACGGTTTTAAACGAAAATGCAAAAGGTAAGAGTCAATGAAATAAAAAATTGCATAGAAATTATTGTTTTAATGGAAATAGTTAGATTGCCAAAAATATACGATTACTAGTCTATAAATTTAAACGTTTGGGTCATGCTCTTACTTAAAAATTTTTTGTTCTACTTGAAATTTAGAGAAAATAATAACAACTTGTCACTTGTAAAAATTAAAACGTGCAAAAAACAAACAGAGATGTGAATATCATACTGAAAAGTAGCTTGACTATCTAAACATAAAACTTAAAACAATTTATAAACCGAATGAGCATCTTTCAGTAAACGAGAGTTAATAAAATATCATAAACGATATAATTTCAAAGTGCATATGTCAAATAAACCCGACAAGGTTAAGATAAAATTCTACTTTCTCTGTGATTCAAGAAACTCACTCGTACGATTATTGTTATAAATGTTTGGCGGATATAAAGGAAAAATTGTGAAAGTGATCAAAAGATTGATGAGTGTGTATCATAATCTGAATCTTAAACTATATATGAATAATTTCTATACAAGTCTACAACTATTTGTCAGTTTGAAAGAAAAAAGCATATATTCAAGTGGGAATATGCGTGCTTTCGGTGGCGAACTTGATATTTTTATGAGCTTAAAAAACAATTCACAAAAACAAAATTTTTATTTAACAGCAGAACGATACTACATGTTTTTTATGACACGACAAAAAGCCTGTAGTTTTTTTAAATATAGACGAGCGTTTAATAGAAGAAAATATATACACAAAAATAAAAACTCGACATAATAATAGATTATGAAAATATATATAGGGAGAGAGGGTGCGGGCTACGATAAAATGATTAAAACATATTTCGCAGAAAGAAACAAGTTGAATAGACAAACATGTTTTCCACTAATATAATTAATCTTATATTTCATAAAACATGGCTATATTGGGATATAAGCCCCCCCCCCCCCTTTTTTTGATCCAAAAATTAAAAAAAATACTAGAATTGAATTTATTAGACTATGATTAACTTAAAAAATGGTCGATATTTTTTGAAACACGTCTTTTCCAAGCCGTTTAAATTTGAACTCTAAAACTAAACTTCGTAAAGTTGTTTTTTGGTTCGTTCCTTGTTTTTTTATATATCTTTTTAACCTCCCCCACAAGG
>SBJP01000728.1:0-11195 GCA_014805705.1 Cucumispora dikerogammari
AAAACAAAAAAAGTTTTTAAAATTATCGCACTTTTCTGCTTGTATGATAAAGAAAAGGCTGTGTTTGTTCCATATCGAAACTCAACTTTTCCAAAGTGGTGTGATTTTGACGGATTTTGCTATTTTTTTATTTGCAAGTAATTATTACCCCATATTGGTTTTGTTGCCAATATTGGGAAATGAATATTTCCCCCTCTCCCGTTTCCAATCACTTTTACAAAATCTTTAGCAATAACTTTATCGAATATATTTTAAGACCTTTTTACAGTCAGTTTGAAAGTTGTCAAAACATACGAATTTTTACTATGCTGGAAAGCACATGTCTCGATCTCTTCTTTCTAAAATTAATAAAAAACAAAAAAGCCTTAGATATCTGCGTGATCACAATATATTAGACTGCACCTATTTTCGCAGACGCGGAAAACTGACCTTACTTGCATAATTTATCGAATAAACCGACTTACACAAGTAAGACTCTGAAAACGCTACGGATATTTGCATGATCCATCGAAAATAAACTTCGCTTGTTTGATAAGACAAATAAAAACAACTTAGCTTGTTTGCGTGGTTCAAAGAAAAATAAATACGCATATTTGCGTGATCCATGAAAAAAACTATTCATATTTGCGACATCTCGCTAAAAAAAACTACGAATATTTGCGTAATCGCCCGAAAAAAAAACTACAGATATTTGCGTTTTCTCACTAAAAAAAACTACGAATATTTGCGTAATCTCACTAAAAAAAACTGGGCATATTTGCGTAATCACACTAAAAAAAACTACGCATATTTGCGTAATCACACTAAAAAAAACTGCGCATATTTGCGTAATCACACTAAAAAAAAACTACGCATATTTGCGTAATCACACTAAAAAAAACTACGCATATTTGCGTAATCACACTAAAAAAAACTACGCATATTTGCGTAATCACCCGAAAAAAAAACTACGCATATTTGCGTAATCACCCAAAAAAAAAACTACGCATATTTGCGTAATCACCCGAAAAAAAAACTACGCATATTTGCGTAGTTTCTGTCTTAAGGGTTAATTGAATGTTAACATACTGTTTATTTAAATATTGACCTGCAACAATAATCATAAAAAAATTATTGTTCTTAAACCATGCTTTGAGTTCAACTGATTTTTCTCTCATACATCCTGCTCATCACATTTCTAAACGTTGTTTCCTTTGGTATAGGGTGTGTCATTCTAGCAAATAGTTGTTTTATCTCGAGATGTGCAGCTTGTGCTTCCATATATTAGTTGATAAAAAAACACGTGAAACTCACTATAATGAGCTCTTTTTCTTATTTAAAAACGATAGATTGACTTTGGTTTTTTTATCGTGTTTTGCTTGGTGTTTTTGTGTTAAAGCGTGTTGGCTTTTGTTAAATATTTTATTAGAATTTATAATTAGTGACATAATTGACAAAAAAGTTCATTTTTTAGTGTTATAAAAAAAAGTTTTCAAATAAGAGTATATACGAAGATAGGTTTGGATAAGCTCCGTTTCGCTTAAAAGCTACAACGCGTTTTCGCCAAAAATATTATACGCGCTGTTTTTCGAAAAAACATATTAAAAAAAGGCTAATAAAAAATGAGTATCAAAATCTGCATACAGTGTTTCTCACATAAAAAACTTTTTTCTCATATTATAAAAAAAACTATTCGAGTAAATGAAAAGCAAAAGTCTGCGGAAAATAAAAATTATAAACGATGCATCAAACAGTGTACTAAAAAAGTAAAAGCAGATCAAGTAGTGAACAGACTGTTTCTAACGTTAAATTCTGAAATATACAAATTATACTTATTTAAAATAAGATAAATAAAAAAGATATTGACTATCAAATGCAAATATTTAACAACTAAAAAACCTCGCATTTAGGTTCTTTTAAAGCTTTTGCTTTATATCGAAAAAACTCTACAATGTGACTCTGTAATCAACAAACTTAGTTTAAAATGACATCTTCTAACTTCTATATAGTATTAACCAAATCTTTATAAATATAGACAGTATAATTTTTTTATATGAGAAAGAAGTTTTTTTTATATACGAGTATGTTTTTTTATGTGAGAAACATTGTAATAATTATTAATTTAATTAAATAACATTATAAAAAGAAAAGTTTATTATGACATATATGTTTTACGATAATAAATGATATAGTTAAAACATGAACAAAAGATATTTACATTACATCAAAAAGAGACACGAAATGATCTTCATGACTCGTATATTTATAATAAAAAAAATGCAACAGCCGACGAGAAAACGTTTCAGTGTCAAAACAGAACATGTAAAAAGAAGTTGTGTTTTAATAAAAAAAAATGAACATATTTGACTTGTTCAAGGTCTCATCGGAGAGATGATATTAAGACCCGAGCTCTTAAGATTTCACATCACTAAAAATCAAAAGTCTACAAACTCGAACGAAAAAGTTTTAGAAATACTGACAGCTATAACAATGTCTGTGGAAAATTAAGATGTCAATGTTTTATATAAAAACAAGTCTATTATAAATAGAATCAATGAAATAAAGAAAAAAAAAGCAAAAAATCTTCAGCATTCACGAAGAAGACATTTTCAACGAACTAAAAAATAATCTGCGCGAGAATGTTCTAGTCTTATACGACATTGGAGCGCCAAATATTTTTATATTTGTCGTTTTTGTTCACAAATTGCTCTTTAATTTATAAAACTAATAGATATATCTCCTATAGACAAAACTTTTAATATAGTTTCAAGCGGCTTTACTCAATTAGTATTCATACTACGGCAGTTGTGTAAGAGAACATACCCCCTTTGTTTTATTTTACTTAAAACAAAAAAAAACGCGTAAAAAAATACATTTTAATTTGTCTCAAAAAACACGCAAATTAACATTTATATGATTATATTCAATTTTGAAAACGCTTTAATAAATGCAAATAAAAAAGCTATTCCAACCATCAAAATAGGATGCTGTAGTTTCCAGTTCAGCAAGCTGTTTAAAAACAAGCCGTAAATTGAAGCGTTTTTAGAAACGAAAATAAAAAAAAGTAGCACAATCGAGTTCAAAATGTATGGGATATAAGTTTTTACTTATTAAAAAAATAAAAAAAACAATTCACATTATAAAAAACTTCTAAAAAATTGGAGATCTATCATTTTATGAAAAGGTTTTTTCGTAAATTATAACACTTATATAAGAAAAGAAACAAAAAAAAGATCTAGTTCAGGGTACAAGCCCTTTTTTTGGTCTTGTTATCACCGAACAATAAAATATATACTACGGTCAACTAATTCTGTCGAAGGGAGACACTGGGCTGTGAAAAACTCAACGTTCGTAAAGCACACGAACATTGCAAGGTTTATTGAAATAATAAAAAACGAAACTAAAAAAACAGAGTAACATTAAAACAAATACAATCTAGAAAGTAGAAATTTCATGCTTCTCAAAACTTTAGTAAGAAGTTTAAACTAAAGATAGTTGTTTGTAGTTTCAAAATATTAAATGGTTAAAAATTCAACAACATTATAAACCAAGTACATGAATGAACGTCGGGTAAAAAGATTTAATTACAATATTTTTTATCAGTCTTTTTTTAATATATATTTTGATAATGCTATTTATATTATATTTAGCGAAGCAGCATCGTTTGTCTGTATTTCAAAAACGCAGAACGACATATTTCACACAAAAGTTCATCTCTTGATGTTATGTAAAAATATTTTTTAAATAAGAGTATATACGAAGATAGCTTTGCACTTTTAAATATTTTTGATACGAACACTCAGATGTGTTTTTTGTTTTTTTTTTAATAAATTTCTAGAAATAAAAAAAAAGTTTTTAACGTATGAGTTCTAGTAAAAACTAAAGAATCAACGAACTCTGTTTATTAAAGATATAAAAAAACACAAAAATATAAGTGCACACGTTTTAGAAATTTAAAATACAAAAAAGATGAAACAGACAACATTCACAAATATCTAAAAAACTATTACAAAAAAACAAGTTTATTCAACACAACAGTGGCTACAAAACAGATGTCATATATAATACTCTTTTCATAAACTAATAAAAAATATGTTCAGAAAACAATAAAATAAAAACGGTTTTTTTTGATACGTGCTAAAAAACCCCACGCAACTAGTCACGTTAAACTTTCAAATATTTAAAAAATTTTACCTGGGGTGTTTTTTATTGCTTATACGAATCTAAAAAAATCATATATAGGCTTTTAACAAGCAAAGTCTTTACTAATAAAAAAACTAAAATTTTTATTCTCGATTTTGAACTATAATTAAAAAATGCGGTACAAAAAAACTTCTCAATATCAAAAACTTTAAGTCGCTCTTTTTTTTAGCGAATATAAATTGCGATAAATAAAAAACCGAATATCAGCACCGCTTATAGAAATAAAAGCTTTATCAATGCAATTTTTAAACCTACTTAACTTGATTTTTGTGTTGTCGAAAGAAATAAAAAAATTTGTTTTTCGAATAATATTGAACATAATCGGAATAAATGTCAAACAGTTGAGTCACTTTTTTGATTATTTCAACAAAGCACATATCGGATTTTATAATAAAAAATCACTATACGATATTTCTTTCTAGAACCAACATCACAAGGTCAACCACTATATGTCTCGAAAAACTAACAATTTATAAGCGTAACATAAAAGTTTGAATTTTAATTTTAACATATTCCAGGATTAATTTAAGCAAGTTTTTGTGTTTCTGATAGAAGATACAATTGATCATACTAAAAACAAATCTGTCGCAAAAACATATTGAACTAGCTTAAAAAGCTTTAAAAGAAACATCTAAAAGTGATATATTTCAATTTCAAAAATTATGATAATAATAATCTTTTAGATATATTGAATCGAATATACTACTGAAAGTTGTTTTAAGTTTTTTATTTCTTTTTAATAAATAGATAAATAATATATCATAGCCGAGTTAACGCTTTTATTTATAGACGAGTTCGAGACTAACGAGTATATGGCCCAGTTAAAGCTCAGCGTGAAATGTTGCTCTCTATGTTTTTCTTTAAATGTGAGGGTACACCAGAAATAGCCAGTTTTAAAATATTTTATTTTACTATTTTAAATTCTACTTGCGGTGTTTAACAATATCTTTCGATTTGATAAATGAGTGTTTTTTCAATCTTGTATTCTTTTGTTATATTAGTAAATATATTATTCAAACGAATAAAATAGAGCCGGGCGGGTTGTTTTAATTGTGTGTTATCAGTGTAAGATATAGATATATATTTATCGTGATGTAGAAATGTGCTGTGTTAGGGGTCGCTGTCAGCAACAGCATTAAGTCGATATTTACATAAATTAGTCTTAATTCGTTATATGGATGTGTTTCGATGTACGTTAAGTAAATAAAATGTGGGGTTGTTTATAAACATCAAGCTTGCGTTTGTTGTTGATTTTACTTTGATTTGACATAATTTTTTTATATTAAAGCAGCACATATATCCGAACTGTGGCAAGGCTAAAAAAAACGTTTTTTAATATATTACGAGCATTTCTAGTTTAGAATATAGCCAAACTATGTCTATCCGCTTTATTTATAAGAATTTTTTAATACAAGAAATTATATTTTTATGATTAATGTAGCTTAAATATCGAATGTTTTATATACGAATAGGTTTTTTCGTTACCTTTTACGGGGGTTGACTCTTTCAGCTCACTAGGTATATAAATGTCAATTTGATTGATTTCCAAGATTTATATAAAAATTCTCTATTTATAAGCTAATATTTTATTACACCCTGTCGCCGTTACACGGCCATAAGCGTTACACGAAAAAGTTATTAAAAGACGATAACAACACTAATTTACAAAATACATTTTGATAGAATATTTATATATATTTAAATTTATCTTTTGAATTTTATAAGTATAATTTTACAAACTTATAATGAAACTGGCAAAAAAAAGTTTTATTATTCAAAACCAAACTTGAAAAAAATAACGCAATTTTAGGCTGTGGTTCAGTTGGCATTTATAATAAAATCTTATTATGAAAGTTATTTTAAATTATAATCTGTTTTTCTTACGCAATTTGTTTTTTATACTAATTAAAGCTTATAATATGTTTTTTTTGTTTTTTTTCGATTTATGTTTTTTATGATACATGGATTTAAAGTTAGCGTAGTTCAAAAAACACCTCTTTATTAATATGGCTCAATTGCATCTAAGTTCAAAAAAGCATCATAAAAAATAAATTTTTTAGCGTGTATTGAACGATAATTAAAAAAAATTAAATAAATTAATACGCACTGCTTTGCTCTGCGAAAAAAAAACATTATTTTTAAAACTCACATTCTTTCAACGCTCGTATTATATGCCATATTAATAAAACAAAACGTTAATTTTCTATGAAAGAAATAATTTCTAACTAGACTTATAAAAAATTCGACTTATGTGATTTAACTAAAAAAGAAAATGATAGAATAACTCATATAAAAAACAACAACAGAACATAAGAGATCTTCGACTTATACATAAATATAATTTCACGAGCAAAAAAAAACAAAAACAAACATCGCTTATCATTATCAAAGCTTAAAACTGATGATACGAAAATAAAAATAAAGTATTTTTTAAAAACGTAGATTCAATACATAAAAGATAAAAAATATGTTTTTGTTAGAAAAGTTTTTTTCAATAACATTTACAGCCGCCAAAACATAAGTAAATCTCAAAAAAATTTTAATTTAGAAAATCATCAGCGATAATTATTATTGCTTATTTTGTTTTCAATTTACGATAAAATAATCTACTGAAAAAAGTTATAAAAACTACTCAACAAATTGATGAAAAAAAGTTAAAACGTTTATATGAAAACTATTTCAAAAAATGTTTTTGAAGTAGAGATGAGAAGTGATCAAAAGCGAACTAGAAAAAAACCCGACAAACGCGAAACTTAATTGTTGTTTTATGAAAAGTGTTCGTTGCTTTTTCGAAAAATTTATATTTTTCTCTTTAAGTTTTAAACTAATATTGAGTTTTTTCCCTCTATTTAATAGTTTTCTTTAGTAAAACCATTACACTCTATATTTTAAAAACGATAGAAGTCTAGTTAGAGTCCCCAGATTTTTTCGAAAGATTCTTTTTTGTATAAATAAAAATAACTTATATCTTAAACGTCAACAAAAAACTCGCCTAACAATCTGTGATTATAAGAGATCATGTTTTATGTTTCGTTTTATTATTTCATTGATATGAATTATATCACATGTTAGAGTTAACTTAAAAACATTTTCTTAAGTTCATAGAAAAAATATTCGACGCACCACAAAGTTCTATGAACGAACGACAAAAAACTTTTTTTTTTCAAACAAGTCTCTGCATATTCGACAAACTCTTATTTCGCCAAACATAGCAGCTTTCTTTAGATTATTATTCCAATATCTTAGAAAAACTTTGATTAACAGCTTTATAATCAACATTATACGCGCGTTTAATTCGTTTTATAGTGTTTTATGTAGCTAACGTCTCCCGTACATTATCCGTAGTTTTTTTTAATATATAATTTTACACGCTCAAAAAACAATTTTCTTTATTTGTTTTTTTATTATTTGTACACTCTCACGCCCAACGATGCCAAATAAAATCTCCCCAAAGTGATATGTCGTCAAAAGTCACTCTTTCAGATATGACACCCATTTTCAAACACCCGTAACAAATCATGTTCAACTAAATAATCTAAAAATTAGGTCGTGAATTCAATTTTTAAAGAAACATAATCTTGCTTGTATAGTTTTTTTGCATTTTAATATAATTATGTCAGCTATTTTCTAATCATCAAATCAATTTTTATCAAAAATCATATACAAACTAAACAACATACACAACAACAAAACTTTTAATTTAACGAAACAATACTTTATTTTAATGCTCTGAATAAGAGATCTTATATTAAAAACTCTAGTAAAAATAATAGAAAAAAAGTAATATAAATACAAACCTGCCTTACTGCGATGTTTATGTAAACATCGACGAGAAAAACATACATCGTTATAAACGAGATTACTCCCAAATCACATACTTTAAAAACAAAATATAAACTATATTGAACAAAACTTAATGAATAAACAAACCCATGTGATGTGCAAAAAAAACTTTTCACGAATATATGGGAATAGAATTAATAAAGTGAATAAAAGTGAAATAAAAAAATGTATCGGTTTAGAAATTTTTTCATTTATAAAACTCTCGTTTTTTTGTATAAGAGTTTTTTAATTCAATCATATATCGACATAAACATTATACAGAGACCGATGTGTGTATTACTAAAATGTTTTAAAAGTATATTGTTAGTTTTACTAAAACAAACATTTACTCCGAAAACATTTTTTGGTTAAATTACAATGATATAAAAAAACCAAGCATTTAATAGATCTTCATATAAATATCTGCAGATATTAGATCAATTTATGAAGAAAAGGTTTATAATTATTGTAAAAAACTTGTAAAATTATAAACACTTTTGTTGATTATATGCTATAACAAAGTGTAATTGAGTTTAAATATATTAAAAATTTTGAGCTTCGAATAAGTGACAGAATATAGATTTGTTTATTTATTCTATTTCTAACACGTGTTATAATAATATCGCTTAAAAAAAGTGAAATTAACTAAAAGCTGCATTTTTAATCAGATTAAGTGTTCTTTAATCATTTTTTAAAATTAAGTCTACAGCAGCCTACACTTTAAAAACAAAGATGAAAAATATTCAATATTGCATTTTTAATAAACTTGTCGATGTTTTTTATCGAAAATTATCTGTACTCTTTTAATTTATCGAACGGTTTTTAAAAAAAGTCTGTCAAATTTGAAGTCTATTTATATAACATAAGCGTTAAAAAAGACTTTGAAATTTACACAATCCGACGCAATATTTAGAATAGCTTGTTGAGCCATAATAGACAAAAAAAAGCGGTGCCCCCATGCCCTATGTAACTTGAACTGTTTTTATCGTTGAGGTATATGTGATTCGTTCATGAGTAAACTAATGAAGAAAAACATATTTGTTTTATTAAATTAAGTGAATATTAATTAAAAGGACTAATAATATTTAAAAATCTGTGGGTTCTTATAGCTCGATTGCTTGTTGTTTCAAAAAATTATTCAATAAATCTAGAAGCTTAAATGTTTCGCATGTGAAATATTAAGTTTTCAAGCACTATATTTTCGCTGTTGTTATATTATATTTCTAATCTTCATATATCATTACGAAGTTCTCAAATATATCTGGCTTTGCATTTCCTACTTAAAAAATCACATTATGGGACAGTTTTTAAATTCCGATTATTGGAAAAAGGTTTTTTTATTTTTCAAAATGTTAATAAAAACATTATAGTTAAAAA
Source organism: Cucumispora dikerogammari (assembly GCA_014805705.1). Taxonomy (NCBI): domain Eukaryota; kingdom Fungi; phylum Microsporidia; genus Cucumispora; species Cucumispora dikerogammari. The sequence continues at coordinate 9,382 of SBJP01000728.1, forward strand.
AAACAACATAAAACTATTATAAAACAAAAAACATCTGGTTTTTATTAAATCTTTTTATCAACGACTAAATTGTTTTAATCGAACTAAGACATTATAGCAAGTATAGTTTTATTTTATCATAACCTAAAACAATTTTAACTTAAATAAGCTTTGATTAGTTTAAGTATTTGATAATTATAAAGACACGCTGAAGAGAAAACAATAATCTTTAACCCGAACCAATATAATTTTTTTTTCAAAAAAAATTTATGAAAAAAACTTCTTGTCTGGTTTATTTTTGTTTTATAAGAAAGAATAACAAATATATATGCGCTGTGTTTTTCCACTTAAATAAAAATATTAGTTATATTCTTTTGTCGTTTTGTAAAAGAGTGGTTGTGAAGTCAAAAAGGGAGTTATTATTTAAAATCTCGCACCGTTAGAAGCGCAAAAAACGTAAAGCATAGCAGAGATCAGGCTCGTTATGTAGGTTAATAGCTTTTTTTTACAGTTGAAGAAAACAACCCTCTATCTAAAATTACTGAGCGTCTTTATATACGTGTAATCAGCGATTTGATAAAACATAGTATTCTTGAATAGAGCTTTTGTTGTTCATGTTATTTTTCTTATACACTCGATCTTTGTTTGAAGTGGGGAGGGGGAAAGAATGTCATTCTAAACAGGGGTAGACAAAAAAACAAAATTTTAAGACAACTGTCGTCTATTTTCACTTAATTCAAAAAAACTACTTATTTAACTTTTTTAAACCCGTCTTTTTTAGTTAATTCTTAGAATATGAAGCTTATAATGTTACTGTATATAAAAAAGTGTTTGTATATTGTTTGTTTTTCTATCGATATAGCTTGATTATTGTGCCTAATTTTCGCGACTTAGTATTTGATATCTTAAAAGTGTTCATTCATAAAGTCGCACATAAAGTGAAAAATCTTTTTTTCTTTTTTTTAAGACTGTATTTGATATTGGCTTTCGTCTTTTAAGACAAAAACAACTATAGTGTGTAACTTCTTCTTGAAACCAAATACAATCAAGATTATTCAATTAAACTTGAGATACCTACCATCGAATTTTTTGTGAAATTTCCCTAATATAAAATACAATAAAATATTTACTGATGTGTTTTTGAAAAAAAATTAAATCTTTTTTGATATATTGTCCTCATTATCCATAGAAACTAACCCATGAGATGTTACCAATACCGTTAATACATGAATTACTCAAGCGCTTGAGTTTGTTTTTAATATTAAAAAAACAATTGCAATGAAGACAAAAAACAAACGCAATTAAATAAGTAAAGCAACTTATGTTTTTTCATTAATAAACAAAACATGTTTTCAAAAAAAGTTACTCTTACCTTTAAGTCAGCAAATGCTTGAAAAAAACTTAACACACTACATTTTTTAAAAAAGGTTAGTTTTCGCTTCACTAAACAAAGTTTTTTGCAGCTAAAAAAACCTTTCTTACAGTATTATCTTACATATAATTTTAAAAAGTTAAAGACTTCACTAGATGCAGAAGATCTTTCAATTCGGGTTTTAATCAACTGGAGTCGAACAGTATTAGTGAAACACAACAAAACTTAAATTATAACAAAAAGTTCTTGGAAAAAAACCAAAGTGGAATTTGTTGTTTATACGCTAAAGATAGACTATACCATTTCACATTCAAAATGAGAATAGTTCCATTCAAAATGAGAATAGTTCCATTCAAAATGAGAGTATTAAATTTAGAATAAATAAAAAAAATAAATAAGCTTCTGTTTAATCTAAAATATCATATCTATAAGCGAAATTGCGTCGCCTAGTTTTTCTTGGATT
>SBJP01000730.1:0-11174 GCA_014805705.1 Cucumispora dikerogammari
TAATAGTTGAAATTTTCACTATTTAAAAGAGTTAAAAAAAATACAATCTCTCGACGTTACTAATTCACACGATAATAGACATATTTAAAAAAAATTACAAAAAACAAAAAAAAGTGAAAAACAACATAGTAAAAGTCGACGAAACAAATCTAAGCAAGATTAAATATAACACCAGTCGCCAACTCAAATAAATATGGTGTATCAGAGGAATTTTCAGACAAACGAAAAATGTCTTTTATAAACTCTTATTTTGCCGATAACGGAAAGTAATGAACGAACTAATTCAAAAAAAAAGATTCCAATATAAGAATCGTTTTATAACAAACGAATGAAAAGAATATAAAATATTAATAATTTGAGTTTTAAACACCCCACTATATGTCACAAATACACCTTCGTTTCTCTCCCAAACAAACACAAAACATAGAAGTATATTTAAGATACTTCAGAAACACATAAAATTCAAGAGTCAAGACAATAAAAAAATTTTAAACACCTTATAAACTTTTACAAAATTCTAAAAAGCACAAATTATAACTTTCAAAAACATTTACTCAAAATACTACATTTAGAACATTATAATTAAATTGCTACAAAAAATGTTTTTTTGGTTAACAAAACATCTTTAATCTAAAACGGTTCTTTACACAAAAAAAGTTTAATAAAGACATTTTGTTTTTTATATTTTTACTAAAATATTACTTTCAATTAGTTATAAGTGTTTTTTCGATTATTTATTTTTGATGTATTACTGTATAAGTTGCTTGTAATAAATATTTTCTTAGATATAATTTCAATTATAACATACAATAGGCATTTTTTAATGTGAACAGCCTGTAGTCTGGACACTATATAAAACCCGTTCTTCTTGTACTTAAAACTATATGAAAACACATATACTTCTGTAAACGTACACTAAAAAAACGATATCTGCCACACTTTCATTATCTTCTAATGTGAACACTCAAAAAAGAGTAATAAAAAATGTACTAAAATACGCAACGGTTCAAGACAATGTATCAAAAAAAACAAATCCTTTATGAAAACAGTTAAAAAAAATAAAACTTTCTATTAAATCTATGAAAACATATATATTAGAACAAAAAATATTAATCTAAAATAGATATATAGAATTTTTTCACAAATAAAGACAAAGTTTTTACAAATAAAGACAAAATTTTCACAAATAAAAACAAAACTTTCACAAATAAAAACAGAGTTTTCATAAATGTAGACAAAAAAATATATTTAAAACATAAAAAAACATGTTTGATTTACTTGTTGTTTTGAAAAATGTTGTTTTGTTTTTTAAATTCACTTGCTAAAATAATATTTCAGAATACAGAATTGAGTCTAACTTGTTTTAATGCGCTATTAATATCCGCTTTTAACTGTTCTCTTGTATTTACCCAAGGTCTTATGTTGTTTAAGTTCGTTTTTATTTTTGAAAATAACATTTATATTGAGTTAAAAGCATTGGAGTATGTTGGCAAATATAAAACTTCAACATAAAATTATCTTGAAATCTTTCGGACTTTAAGATATTCATGTATGGGTCATCAACAATAACTAAAAATGAATTATTATTGAAATTTTTTTTAAATAAGATTGCTTATAAACACAGCAAATATTGTGATATTATATTCACAATCTATAAACTTCCAAAGTTCGATTCAATTCGTTAAATTTGTTGTTCAAAAAAAAAGTTGTTTATTAGAAGCTGTTCAAAACTTGATTGTAGACATGTTTTGTGTCGAATACCCATATTAACTAAAGTATTCAAGTTAGATCCTGACTCGTCTAAGAACAAAAAAAATTGAAAAACAAACAAGTTTTACAGCATAGTTTCGAACAGAAAATCAGTGTTCGGCTGTGTTAAGTACCGCTCGTTTTTTTTAAATATTTTTTGACTAAGACCAGCCTTTTTAATTAAACTTTATAAAGTTGAAATAAACAAAATGCGGCCTTTCTGCTTTGGTTTTTTTGAAGACTGATTTGTGTTAACAAGTTATCATCGTCCAAAATGTCTATTTTGAGCTCAAAAAGATTTTTCTTATCTTTTGATTTTTTTGAAGTTTTCTTATAACAGTTAGAAAATAGAGCTTCGTCTTTTTCTGATTGTGTGTATATTTATTTAGCAGTTCGATATACGGTCTCCGATTATAATCCAAAAAACTTGTAATTTTCTTTACTCCTTTCTGTTTTCAAAACAGGGAACAATCTGTTTAAATAAGGTATTGTTGCGGAAAATACTTTTTTTATAGCCATATTAACTTCGATCTGTTATTGTTCTGTATTTCATTCTTTGTAATCTGTTTTGCTTTTCGTTTTCTCTATTTGGCGTGATACTTGTTATTGTTTTTTATTTTATGTTTTGTTTTTATTTATTTATAAAAATTTAGTCTTTATTTGTGAAAAATTCTGTAAGTTTTCTCTAAAAAAAGAAAAACGCAAAATAATTAAAAGCTATATTTAATGATAATAGATATGAAAGGCTGAGTATTTTAGAGTTAAAACAAACAATATTATAATAAAAGAACAATATATGTATACAAATACTTGACTTTTGCGTGAAAAAGCTTAGAGTAAGTAATTTCCTTTTTTTAACATGTTCTTTGCCACTCTAAAAGTGAATATCGACAAATATCTGTAACCGAAATGTTCACTTTAGAGACTGTTTACTATATTTTGATATAATACAGACCTGGGTCTTTGAATATTTTGAATTAGAATATATTTTTTCAAATTATGTTATAATCAAAATGTTTTTAAAAATCTCGAAATCCAAAATCGTTCAAGAAAATCAGTTGCTGTTTTATAATAAAGACTTTTTTTTTAAATTTAGAATAAATACTTAGCACACAACTAACTTTATTCTACTCAAAAAATTAATAATAACTAAGATTTTACTTTAGAAAAGATAGAGAACCAAAAAAGATTGTATTTTTCTGGACAAAGAATAAAGGTGTTTAAAGAAAAAATATAACATTGAGTAGTTTTGTTGATCTAATATATTTTTTGTTAGAGTTTATTAGATATTAAAAAAGTTAGTCTCTGTATGTAAATTCTTAAGTATTTAGATAAAAATTTTTATTTTTCTAAGCAGATCTGTCTTTCAAGTTTTTCGAAAAGCTAAGTGTGTTTAAATAGGTTTAAATCTTGAACCAGATTTAAATTCATTAAAACGAAAACGTTTAGTGTCTTTAAACACTAAGCTTTTTACTAGACTGGCGTCAAGAAATTCTTCTGTTAAATTCACATAATTACAGACTTAAAAGTATTTATAATACACAATATATATGTTTAATTTTGACTTAATCCCGAATACGTCTGTTTCATTAACAGTTTATTTTTAAAAAATTAATAAAGAAAATATTTTTCGTATTACATTGCTTCTCTGTGTAGAATAAACAGTGCGGATCTAACTTGCAGTCCCGTATTAATGCTAAATCAAAAAAACTCGCTGATTTAAAATACACTGGGAAGGCTTACTCAACTAACATTTAAATGTATATTCTTGGAAATTTTTTAAAGTGTTTAATAATTTTATATTTCTGTTTAATAGAGATTTAAAAAAGAAAAAAAAGTTGTTGAACTATTAATTGACAACGCTGTTTACATAATATTATTTTCTAAACTGATGTATAGCATAAAAATCATTTTTTATTCGTCTAAATGATACTCTAAATTTACGATCATCAGATCACGCATTAATTCATGTTTTTTAAAAGTTTACAAAAAAAATCAATTAACATACGATTTAAAAAAACAAAGCAGAATTTTCTTAAAGATGATATATTAATTCCAAATAAAAGCGTTGACTTGAAATATTGAAATCTTATCAACAATAGTTTTTCTCCTTGATTTTTTTATAAAAAACATAATTCGAAAAATTAAGTATCTGAAACGAGTTAGAAAAATATACACTTATTAATATAATATACTGTTCAGTAAAAAGAAAAATTTTTCTGATGTTCTGAAACTCTTATAATCGAATATTTTTACACGCATATTGCTGTGAAAGAATTGAACGCTAAAGTATATATACTAAAACTTTTGATAAACATGATTTGGTTTTGTTTTAAGTGTTGCTCATAAAGACGATGTCGCTTTTAAAAACACCAAGTTATTCTTTTTTTTGCAACAAGTAAATGAAAAGCAAAAGGAAACGCCACTTTTAAAAATTATAGCATTAAAAAATAAAAATATTATCAATCTCGAAAAGCACAAAAAGTTTGTTTGTTTTGGGTCTTACAAAAAAGTAGTCAACACATTTTTTAAAACAATTTTCTTTATATAATATTTAGACTCTGCTATGTTTTAAATGTTATCATACATTTATAAAAAAAATCAGTGTGTTATAATTGAGAATTCTCTATAACTATTAACGGGGGTTTTTAATTAATTTTAATGTATAACTCTTTAATTGGATTTAAATGACTTAAAACCGCATGTATACTGCTCAAAATAGTCTCAAAGCTTTAGACGTGTTTCTGCTTCAGAAATTCGTTCGAAGAAGTAATGAATAAATTTTGTTTTTTTCGATTTTTGAAAAAGTTCGACAAAGCTATTAAAAACGTGTATTCTTTTATTATACAATATGTTATTTTTTCTTTTCGTCTATTTTATTTGAGCAAATCATTTCATTTTTTTCTTTCATCAAGTCATTTAACGTTTTTAACATTTATAAATAAGAAAAAAACAAAAAATATTTTATTTCAAAAGATTTCAATATTATGACTCTATTACAAGAATTGTGTTAATTTATTTACAGATAACGCATTCATAGATATTCAACATCAGTTCATTAACAAAAACATCAGATTTTAGAATAACTAGATTGAAAAGAAACTTAAGAAATGAACTACAGCTTGTTTTTTTTCTATAACAAACTACGTTAAAAACCATATCATTAAATCCGAACATGAAAATATAATCAAAAAGCTGCACTTAAAAGTACAATTTATAAATCGAGTATTAAAAACTGATATAAAAAAAATAAATATGAAAACACGAACTTAAAAATCAGAGATTAAGAAACTGAGCTTAAAAAGTTAATTGTGTAAAACATAGTCTGAAATACTTGCGTTACATTTCGAACAAATAAACCTTCACTAAAAAACATAACTTAAAAAGCTGTTTCTTAAAAACAACTCAAAAAATCGAACCCAAAATTCAAATATAAAAATTGCTAATGTATAAATCACTGATGTAAAAAAACAACTCTCAGAACGCGAGTTACAAGAGATCGAATATCAAAAACTCGAATATCGAAAACTCGAATATCAAAAACATAATTTCAAAAAATTGAATATCAAAAACGTGAATCTCATAAATTCGAATATCAAAACGTGAATTTCAAAAAAACGAGTATTAAAAACGTAATTTCAAAAAATTGAATATCAAAAACGCGAGTCTCTAAAAATTCTAATATCAAAAACCTGAGTCTCCAAAAACGTTTCTTATGCGATTAAGATACGAATCAAGTATTAAAAGTCTATTATATACGAATGTTAAATAGAAAACCTGAAAGAACGTACTTGAAAAGGCGGCTTTTTATGTTTAGGCTTTAAAAAAGCGAGAGACAATTCTATAATGCACATAAATGTTTTAAAGTTCGACGTTTTGTGTAAAAAGTGCAGTTTCGTTTTTTTTGATATTTTCATACTATGTTTTCACATCGTACTTACAAGCTCAAATTTCAAAAGAGCTTTTTTAAACCTGGGCTTTTAAAACATAAAACAGAGACTAATATTATATTTTGAATTAATAGTGTTTTTCAAGCATCGTTTTTTTTAAAGCATTTTATCTAGCTTAAAAGTTCGAGACATTTTTTTAGTTCAGATTTTATAAATTTCGACTTTATCTTCGAATTTATAGCTTTGATTTTTTGAATTTCTGTTTTAAAGTTTCATATTTCTAATTCGGATTTAAAATAAAAAATTTATAATCTGTTTTTTATAAAAAAACAACGAGGGAGAGTCGTCTTATATCTCTTTAAATTTCGTTGACAAATTTTGTTATTTAAAAAAAAGCGGAAAAGAGTTATAGGGTGGGTAATAAGAAATCAGTAAAATAATTCACATGATATTGTAAAATAAGCGTAATATTAATAAATAGCTAGATTAAAAAACTCAGGTTATACTTGTTTATTTCAGATATAAATTGGGTGAAATAAATCCGCCGAAAAACCCCCATCATTCGCTTTATATAAATTAATAATTGAGTTCTGAATAATGTGTTTTAAGGTTTTATAATGAATATGGAACTTCCTAAAAAAAACAAGGAACAGCTGTGTATTTTAAACCTGCCAATTTATGTAACAAAAATATTGTAAGTGCGTTTAAAGAGTTCAACGTTTGGCTGAATAGTTTTTCTCAAATAACATTATAATCTAACCTAACAGTTCTTTTCTTAGCAATTCAGTTTTAGTTTTAACTATCTATAATTGTGATTGTTATTTGATATTGGTAAGTTTTGATTGGATTTAGTACGTATTGTGATTAATGTTTTATTTCAGCGATTCTAGTCACGAAATTTTAATAAATGTTTACGTGGGGCTTTTCCAATTCAAGACATTTTAAAAATACAACACAAATATTTTATATTTGAAGTCTGCGTTCACAGCATATTTGTATAGAACGTACATTAATTTATATCGATGCCAAATAGATTCACGTTTTGTTTTTAAAAAGTTTAACATTTGCTTTTGCTTTTTTTTCAGACAAATGACTTTTAAAAAATGCTAAATGCAATCGAAATCTTTATAAATGTACGATATTGGTCAGGCTTAGCGTTTTTACATGCTTTTTTACGTTTATTCCTTATTTTAATTAATAATAATAGACAATCTATTACAGAAAAGCCAAAATACAAAAATACTGGCAAAAGTCTTTTCTTAAGATTTTTTTTATTCAATCGAAATATAACAAGGGTCACAGTTTCAATAGAAAGTTTTTTATTTTAATAGACACACAGTTTTTTTAATATAATAAAAAAAAACTAACAAGCTCTAATTTAATTTTAACAAATATACTTCAAAATTAAAAAACTTTTTTGTAAAAAAATTATAATTTTTTTTATTATCAAGGACACAAATGTTTTAGAAAAAAATTAAAAAAAAACAAACAGACCTAAAATTTTTATTTAGATTCAAGTAATAAAACGAAAAATTGTTTTTTAAAAAACAGTTTCGAAATATTTTTAAAAAAATCCGCAAGATATATTAAACAGCTTTTTAAACTATCAAAAGTAAAAGTTTTTTGTAATACAACTTCTTTCTTCATATTTAAATTTCGTTATTCTGTTCAATTTTGTGTTTTCTTATTTATTAAAGTTGTTGTTATTCTATTCAGTCCTGAAGGTTTTGATTAAAAGTGTTTTAAACTATCAATGTATTCATTTGATATATAATTATTAAACGTACATATAAAACAACCCTTTTCGTTTATAAATACAGCGTTTAGATTGGTTATGTTTAAGTTACAAACTAAAGTTTTTTTTATCGCGTGTGGCTCAAAACATTATTGGAAATATTTTAAACCGCAATCTTTATTTCTTAGTGTACCTTATACTTAAAAACTTGACTTTTTTTTCTATTGATCCTGTGTTTTTAAAAAAAAATTTTATGATAAATATACAGGCGAGTGTAAATAGCATATATTTTGCGAAACCTCTATATGAATTCACATATATTTAACCAAACTGGGCGCATATCTTCATAATGTTTAATATTAAAATTTAAAATTTAAACATTAAATACAATTTATACTTTTTTAAGCTTCGGGAAACAAGAGATAGTGGCTTTATTTTATAATTTTTACTTTTAAAATATTTTGAAAAGATCAAACAGCAAAAAACTTTCACACTTTTTTATATTATATTTGTAATTATGATGTTTTTATATTTTCTATTTTTTTTATTAAAAAACCCTTTCTTTATTGACTATTTAATAAACAATAAAGGGGTATTAATATCCCCTATATTCGTAAAAAAAAAGAACTTTTTATAAAAACCAAACTGCCAAAAATTAATAACAAGAAACAAAAATTAATAATTAAATGAAATAACAATAATAAAAAAAACACTGCAAAATGGAATTCAATTAAAATTCAAGCAAAGAACTAATTTAGAAAGCATATCAATAATAAACAAAATAAATTCTTTATCTTCCCATGGGGCTCTTCATTACATTAAAACGGACACCAAGTACTCCTAAGATATCTTCTCAAGGATTAAAACCACTTCCAATTTCATTACCAACACTTTCATTTAGAAACTTAGACGAACTTTTAACTGAATCGGAACAACTCCTCTCTATTCAAACTTCTTTAGAGCAAACACTTAAACAATTTGTCCAGAAATTATATTCCTTGAATCCAAAAGCCAAATTACCTTCTTCTAACTCATTTGCTAAGCATTTTAAATGGGATTATAGAAAGTATGGAAAAAACATGGGGTTAAAGCTAATAGAGGAAGCTTATAAAAGTCAGTTATTAGATATAATGAAAGAATATGACAAATTATTAAGTACTTATAATGAAGTAAATAATAAGAAAATACATTTAAATAAACAAATTAATGGGTCATTTAACGAAAGAGATATTATTAGTCTTGCTATTGAGATGGGAATTGGAAAGAAAATGGATTTTTTGTCTCAATTTTTAATTACAGATTTGATAAAAAATAAATCGAAAATTACAAAGTTGGTAAAAACTATAGAATACGTTGAAGAAACATTTGAAGAGTTTCCAGTTGATAAAAAAAACTGTATTTTTGTTATTTACGGGATTAAGTCACATGAATCTGAAATAATTAATGATTTTCAGGCTGCTGGACTTGCGGTAAAAGTTTTTGACTTTAAGCATAAATCCTTAAACGAGTTAAAATCAGAACTGAAAAAGGTGGATTCAGAATTAGAAGAAGCGGTAAATATTTTATATACTTTTATTACTGAAAACATTGATAATTTAATGAGTTTATTATTACACACTTTAATCCTTTATCTTTGGGCTGAGAGTGTTATGGTTTTCGGTCTACCGGTTGAAGAATACGAATGTTTTTATTTTGATGACAATCAAAATAAAAGTAATGTTTTGAAGAAGCTGAAGAAGGCGTGGAGCTTAAAAGGAAGAGATAGTGATGAAGAATTGACTTGTTGTGAACTTAAAGAGTTTGTTTAAATGAACCAAAGAGGATTTGATGAATTTTTTTTCAATTATTTAATTTTTATAAACCTTAATTTTTCAAAGGATTAATTGCTCCAATGTCTTTTTTCTTTTTATTTTTTATAATACAAACAATGTCATGAATTCTACGAGAAGACACTTAATATAATTATAGGTCTATTTTCAATGCGACACAGTAATATAAGAGAACTAAGAAACTTTATTCACATAAGTATTTTCAACTTAAAAGTACTTGCTAAAAAATGGTTTAAATATATAATAATAGCAATATTTTGATTTTCAAAAAATAGCATACAACGGCTCTTTTAAAATATAAAGTGCATTATTTTAAAGGGTTTTCGAATGATAAAAACTTAACCAACACTAGCAATCGAGTCATATATGCAAATATAAGCTTATATAGACAAACAGTTTTTTAATGAAAGCACCTTTTCTTGTTATAAGTGAAGATAATGAAAAGATCGACCAGTAAATTAACAAAAACGACTTTTTTAATTAGCAGTCTAGAAAAAAGATAATCGTTGCAATATATTAACAAAATTAATTTTCATTTTTTAATATAAAAACAAAACAGGCTTTAATAATTAAAAGACTGAGAATTGTTGATAAGAAATTATGAGGAGAAATAAAAATATTCAAAAATTTTTCAAATAAAAAAGAGCTTAAAACAATAAAAAATCAATATCTCGTGATTCTGTGACTCTAAAATAAAACATCAGGCTGTTTAAGTATTAAATACCAGACTTTATAATGATGTATGTAAAACGAAAGACAACTTGATATTCATTATTTCAACAAGCGAAAGTTCGAAACATAAAAGAACAAAAAAAAAGAGAAATTTGTAGTTTTTTTTAAGAAAGATAATAATCGATTTTAAACACGCATCTCTTTATATAGTTTGAGTCATTTCTTACTAAAAATATATGTTCTTGTAAGTTCGATTATTTCATTAACCAAAAAAATGTTTAAAAATAAAATTATGAACAGAACCGCAATAAATAAAGTTTCTCTCTTTTTATATTAATAAACTTGGGTTTTTACTATAGGAATATAGACGTTTCTGAAGCTTTATTGATTTGACTGAGTTATACAAACGAACTTTAATCTGCTTGTAGTGAAATAAGGCTACTCATTGCGTATTTTTGATTATTTTTGTTTAAAATTTTGAAATACTTTATTTTTATACGAGCTTTTTCTAAACATTATAAAATAAAAAACAAAACCTTATCAAGTTCACAATTATAACTTCCGATTACTCAACTTTATATTATGCAAAAGAATAAATAATCGTATATATATAGTCGAGGATGTTTTTTTTCTTGATCATTATTTTGTATATATTAAGCGATACGAAACCCAAGCACACAGTAGGCTTCAATTTGTATATATCCACTGCTATTTTTATTTTTTTAGTGCTGAAGGTTTGTTTACGTATATGGGGCATATGAACCATCTTCGAATATTTGATTTTAGATAAATGGAAACTGTTTATGTTTTTTTTCAAATTTATTAAAAATATTTATCGTTTATTTTATCATTTATGTCAGAAAACTACGGTTTCTTAAAAGAACAAAAATAAAAAAAAAATATATATATTTTTTTCATAAGTGTAAATATTCAAATAAAAAACAACTAGCTTCAAAGTTGTCCCATTCAAGAGCAGAAAAATACTCAATATGATTCAGTTTTATTTAAAGCCTACCGCAATTTAAAAATTCTTATATAATCGAATAGAATCTTAAGGCCAGGAATCTTGAACAGCTCAACCCCTTCACGCTCACTGGCAGCCGTAGCTGCCAGCAAAAAAACAGAAATTTCTCAAGTAGCAGCTGTAGCTGCCAGCAAAAAAAAACAGAAATTTCTCAAGTGGCAGCTGTAGCTGTCAGCAAAAAAAACAGAATTTTCTCAAGTGGCAGCTGTAGCTGTCAGCAAAAAAAAAGAAAATACTTGCAGCTATGGGGTTAACAGGGGGATAAAAAAAGTCAT
>SBJP01000731.1:0-11171 GCA_014805705.1 Cucumispora dikerogammari
TCATTTTGAATGTTGTTATTCTCATTTTGAATGTTGTTATTCTCATTTTGAATGTTGCTATTCTCATTTTGAATGTTGTTATTCTCATTTTGAATGTTGTTATTCTCATTTTGAATGTGAAATGGTATAGTTAATTTATGCTGCTTTTCTTTAAAATATAAATGCATTTTTGATAAAAACAAAAAGGAGTTTAATATAGAAATATTAAAGTAAACTTTTGCTCATTTTTCAAATTTCTATAAAAAACAGAGATCTTAACATTTTAATTAGATAGTGTAAAATATTTTCACGGCATTTAAAAATTTCAGCTTTTATGAAATACATTGTTTTTAAACCTGTTTATGTTTTATTTTTAACAAAGTATAACACTTCAACAGAGTTGTTTTATTTATATAAATATATAAATAACGACATATCAATTCGTAACTTCGAATAGATTTAAAAAAGTAAATTTTTTTAGCGTAATGTTTGTAAATTAAACATATTAATTAAACAATAAAAAATATTTTTATTTTTTGTTAAGACAATAGAAAAGCTAGGACAAAAGTTTTATACAATTTAAAAATCTTTTTTATCAAAAAAAATTATATATAAACATAAAAGAAATTTATTAAAAATATTCTTATCGTTTTTAGAACAATAACATTTTAGATATACGACATTGTTTAAAAAAGTTTTTTTTTTTACATATATTAACTTATAAAATGCAAGAAAAAATTGTAAATAAAAAAAATATTAAAGTTATAAGCTACAAAGCAACAACTATAAAAAAATAAAAAGAATCGAGTAAAATAAATTACACTAGAAAACTTTAAGCAGCAGCTGCTGTTAATTTTCGTTAATAAGCTAAGAAAAAAAACATTTGCGGTTTTATGAACGATTAATAATTTTATACATATTTACCTTAGCTTACATTCTATAATGTATTTATATTTTTTGTTTTAGTTTACGAAATCAAATGCAGTTTTTTTATATAAACATTTTCTACAACGGCGTTTAGAAAAACTTGCTTTTTTGATATTTTTAAAAATAAATAAAGCAGAAAGGCTTGCCAAAATTTATTCTATTTATATGTTTATATATCAAACATAGATCCAATTGAACGAAAACAAACACTTTAATTATTAAAAATTTTTTTCAAAAAAAAAACTTTTACTTTTTGTTTGACATTATAATAATATATTTTCATGACAGTTAAATTAAAAACGTTTTATATAGAGTTTTTCGATCAATATAATAATCTTTGCAATCAATATAATAATTTCTCTATCAATATAATAATTTCTCTATCAATATAATAATCTTTGCAATCAATATAATAATTTCTCGATCAATATAATAATCTTTGCAATTAATATAATAATTTCTCGATCAATATAATAATCTTTGCAATCAATATAATAATCTTTGCAATCAATATAATAATTTTTGCAATCAATATAATAATTTATGTAAAAATATAATAAAAACATAATATAGAATGCGCATAAAAAAATAAAATATATATTATTTTAAAAATCTATGGCGCAAACAATTTTAATTGAAATAATATTGAGGAAGATATAACTATCACCTAAACAGAGCTACAAACCATAGAGGATCCCAGGCCACTACAGAAGAGATGTCCGTTTTTTTCGCCCAAAAAACAATTAAAAATTTTAAACAAAACAACTCATGCGCAAAATTACAATCTTAAAAAGTATTAGAGGAAAGCTGAAATGTAACGAAGGTGGTTTTTATACCATTACATCAGCAAAAAAGGCACGGAAATAAAATGGCGGTGCCAAGACAGAAAATATGGAGGAAAGTTAATCACAAATCAGACAAATCATATTGTAAATTTAAAAGACTATCAACATTCACCGAATTATAATAAAATACTAAAAGAAAAAATTTATAGAAAATTAAAAAAAGGGTAATACACTCAAAAGAAAATACTTTTGATATAATTACCGATGTGTTGAGTAAAACAACAGAAGACGTCATTATAGAATTATCGTCTATAACTCACATGAAAGACAGCGCAACCAAAACCCGGAAAAAAATTTAATAAAATTTGAGCCACATTACGAGGACTTTCTAGAGAGTTTAAGGAAAACACCAAGAAAAAAATAGTTTCTCCAACACGACAGCGAGATTGAAGACCCAGAAAGAGTAATTATATTTTTTTCAAAAAACTCGTTCGATTATTTAAAATTTTTTACCGTTTATATGATGGATAGTACATTTAAAATTTGTCTTCCAAGCTTTTACTAAATTTACACAATCCATGGTTAACTATTTGAAAGATCTTGCCCTTTAGTATATATAATCATGAAAGCCAAAACCCAGTCTTCCTATAACGCCGCACTTAAATATATAAACAAAGAAAACGACACAAAACCGAAGTATATTATATTTGACTTCGAACAGGCCGCGATTCAAGCCGCAAAAAAAGTCTTCATTGACTCAAAAGTAGAAACGTGTCTCTTTCATTTTGGTCAAAACATTTGGAGAAAAATACAGAGTTTATGTTCACTACAAAATATAAAGACAACACACAAACTAAGAATTTAATACGAATGCTCTTAAACCTCACACTTGTCTTAATACACACGATACCAGATAATTATAAAAAAATATCAAAACGAATGAGAAATTAAAAAGATGAAAAACTTTTAAAACTGCTTAAATATTTTAAAAAAACATATATTGGTATAAAAAAAGACCATAAATTTCGATCACCAACCTATCCACATGATTTATAGTCTTGTCATTTACGGATACTTGTCAACGCCCCACAGACAACAAACGCCGTCAAATCGTGGCATAGAAGTATTAAAAAAATAGGTTGTGTACACCCAAATATGAGCAAGCTACTGGATTCTTTTTAGAATGAAGAGGGATTTCTAACGATAAAACTAACCCAGGCCTCGGCTGGTAGATTAGAAACTCCTCAGAAAAAATTTAAAAAAGAGTTTTTCTTAAAGGTAGCCCTTGGAAATTATAAAAACTATAAAAAATTTAAACTTTTTAATGTTTTAAATAATATTTATGAATGGAAATTTTATTCTCACAGAGTTATACCAAAATATAAATCATTTTATACAAAAATATAAGTTAATTTATACAAAAATATAAATCATTTTATATATAATTGTAACATAATATATAAATGTAAGTTATTTCACGAAGAATATGATTTCCTCTATGAAAAACTGGGGGTTATATAAACAAAGCTTTCGGATTTTGTAATACAGAGAATATAATCGAATCATGATATATGTATTACTAAAAAATAAATTTTTTTTAAAAGAATATTCATTGCTTCAAGTACTTCCTATGTTTTAAAAAATGAATCTTTTCAAGAAAAAAACGCTTAGTCATAAGAGACATAAATATTACTGAATTCAAAGTATAAATATTCGTGTATGATACAAATCCTTTATGTTAACCGATATACTTTATAAAACCTAGTTAAATTATTAGCCCTCAAAATCGAAAAACTGCCTTACCGCCCACCTAAACAACACGGTATCCATATAAATTTAGATTAAACATTTATACTAGCCTCTTGAATATTTGAGACTCAAACTACTGATTTTCTGCGCGTTTAAAATATGATAAATTCAAACTTCAAATACATCTAATCCAGAAATAGACAAATACATCAGCTTAAAGCACTAAACGGCATCTAGTTATAAACAACAGCGATAAAAAAAATATTGGAGAGTAACGAAATATTTAATGAACTGCCTGAAATTAATTTAAAGGAACTCATGTCTTGCTATGGCTTTTGGTAAAAAGGCAAAAGCCTTTTCAAATTGCCTTAAAAAGCCACCACCTCGAACAGACAATAGAGATATCAACCTGTTCTTAATTTCCAACCTCGTCCTTGCAATGGGCCTTAACGCTCGATAATTTGCCTTTAATTCTAAAAAAACTCTTCAATTGGATTTAAGTAGGGCTATACGGGGGCATAAATTTAAAGAGAATGTGATTTTTATGTAAAAGGTTTAAGACGTCAGCCCGGTAAGAATCGAAATTGTCCATGATTAAAATATAATCAGGATGTGACAAGAAGTATGGAATCAATATGTTGCGGATAAAGTTTATAAACAAGTCACCGCTGTAGGCACCATCCTGAATTTCGTATCCGATAATTCTTTCAATTGAAATGTCTGCCATCAGGCTAATGTTCTGACCCCGGTTTGCGGGGGCGGTCACATGGGCCCTAGAGTTTATCGGGAAATACCCGTAATTTTGAGTGGTATGTAGGTTGAATCCTGTCTCATCGAGATAAACACACTTACTTATCGGGAAGTTCGTCATTGTAGTCGCATAAGCCTGTCTTAGGTCTAATGTCCGGAGTGAATTTTTCTCTTAAGGCACTATTGTTAGCCGCTTTCTGCTGTATCCCATCTCCCTAAGCTCCTTTGATAATCCTGGCTGATTTATATTAAGTCCAGAATCTCTAATTTTATCTACTATTCCTGCCCGGGTAAGGGAGTTATCAAGCAACAGGGTAGCGGCTATCTTGCTCCTTATCTCTGTTTTATCATTCTTCTTGCGGCTCTTATTTTTAATTAATTCTAAATCACTGGCCCCAGACAATATTGTTACTCAAATTTCGAGCAGCAGTATATGATATTGATAGTAGCAGGGCGATTTCTGAGAGTGGCAAGTCTCTTAATAGCGCGTCTCAGGCAAGTTGTATGAGCTCTTGCTCAATGTCTTTCTCACTTTTCTCGGCATGGGTTTAAAATAAAAATATTTATATAAAAGTTTTTTAAATCAAACTCTTAAATTAATTGAGTTTTAATTTTTTTTGTTTTCACATGCAATCTATTTTATTCGATATAGACTTTTTTATAGTAAAAATCATTTTTAGTTGGTCTTTTAATCTTCCTTTGTTTATAGTTTCAATTTAAATATGTTAACACATCAATTTATAATGCAACAAGTAACTCATATTTATATATAAATTAATTTATATTTTTTACATAAAAAGATTTATATTTTTGTATAAATTAACTTATATTTTTGTATAAAATAGTTTATATTTTTGTATAACTCTGTAATTAAATTTTTTTTATCACATTTTTGTATTTTTTTTGCGAAAAAACGGCTATTTTTTTGGGCGAAATATTCGTTTTTTCGCCCGTGGGCAAAAATTCGGCTATCGCAAATAATATTGAAGAAGATATAACTATCACTCAAACAGAGCTACAAACCATAGAGGATTCCCAGGCCACTACAGAAGTTATTATAAAGAGGTGCGCTGTCTCAAATGAAAATAAAAGAAGAATTATACATAAAACATTAGAGGGACACTCCAATAAATCTATAGCAAATATGTTTGGTCTTAAATACCAAACCACAAACAGCATCATAAGAAAATATTTGAAGACAAGAGATATATTAGCGGTAAAGCGAGGTAGAGACAAGCGAACCCAAATTGCTGAAGAAATAAAAATACAAACTCTGCAGTATGTAGATAACTACTGTACATTAACTCTTCAAGAATTAGTTACTTGTTTTTCAAAAGATTTCAAATACGTGTTTCTATAAGTACTATTGACAAAATCTTAAGAGGGTTTCAGCATTCAGTAAAACAGATTACTCTTGTTTCTAAAAATAGAAACACACTAACAACACTTGAAACACGCGCAATTTATGCAAATGATTACTGGGTAAACGAAACAAATAATGATAATAAAAATTTTGTTTTTTTGGACGAAGTTGAATTTTTTGTCGTTGCTAAAACTAATAAAGGCTATAGTGTAAAGAGTTCATCGGCTTATCTATCTGTGCCTGCAGCACGAAGCCGCGATATACGTATCTTAGCGGCTATAAATAAGTATTGGATGTTGTACCATCACATCCTTGAAAGAGCTGTAAATGGAGAGGTTTTTAAAAAGGATTTCAGAGCCATAAAAGCTGTTTACGCAGATAAAGACATAACAACATCTATTTTTATACTTAATAATGCTAGAATCCATTATTATAAAGGATTATGTATAAACCCTGAGATAACTAATTTTAATATAAAACATTTCTCACCATATTTACTTTTTTTAAACCTCATTGGGAATGTATTTTTAGTATAGAAAAACCTGATAATCTGCGGAGAAGCAAAAAATGAGGGTGAACTAAAAGCTTTAATAAGTAACAAATTTTGTAAAATTGCCGTTAAACACTGTAGTAGTTTTTATCGTAAGATGTTGAGATACTTGACTAAATGTAACTCTATAAGGAAATTCTCGAATAAACTTAAATTTAGCATTTATATTTCATTCTTAATTTTTTATTATATTTTTACATAAATTATTATATTGATTGCAAAGATTATTATATTAATTGCAAAAATTATTATATTGATCGAGAAATTATTATATTGATTGCAAAGATTATTATATTAATTGCAAAAATTATTATATTGATCGAGAAATTATTATATTGATTGCAAAAATTATTATATTGATCGAGAAATTATTATATAGATTGCAAAGATTATTATATTAATTGCAAAAATTATTATATTGATCGAGAAATTATTATATTGATTGCAAAGATTATTATATTGATCGATAAGCTCTATATATAATAAGTAAAAAATCAAAGTTTAAGTAAAATATAATGTTTTTTACATTCAGCTCGAATTTTTATATGTTTTCTAAAAAGTAATTCGAATTGCATTAAGCTTTTTACGATAAATGATAATAACTTGTGAGATCTTATAAGATTTTTAAATAAAAATGAATATTAATATAATCGAGCGTTTTCGGATAATTAAAATTTTCAAAATATTTAAAAAACATAATAGACGAAACTTTATGTAAATTTAATTATTGTGATCTTCGCTCATCTCGATTAGTAGCTTTTTTTTTATGGCTTCTGTTACTGTTTGTCTGCTGAGCGCCGTTTCGCCGGTAAATTAAAAGCGCCGTTTTGCCGGTACAAAAAAAGTTAGTTAATGAGAAAAATTTAATCAAACGACTAAGTGTAGAATTGATTAAACGCTACGTTAAAGTTACTCAAGGTGTTTAGTTTGTAACTTCGGACGACAGCTTTTAGCTTGTTTTCTTTAATAAAATTTTGATTTCCAATAGAAATATATTTTCTCGATTGAACCTGTTTGAGAGCTATTCTATTCCTTTCACATTATATACGAATTATTTCAATGAATCTAGATATATTTGAGTGTTTAACGAACGATGAGTTGTTCAAAAAGCGATGCCAATCTTTTACTGGGTTTGTAGACCGCGGAATGTCGTGTTAAATCCTTTCATGTGCAGATCAGAATGTAGGTTCGTATCGTGGTGCAATATATGACGTTCTCTCGACGCTTAAGTAAGTGTTTTGGTAGTATTCGAAAATCTTTCTATCCCTAAATGGTTTTTAAGTTTTTGCGCTTCTTTTTTTATTTCGGAATAAGCAGTTCTTATGTCAGCGAAAAGATAAAAAGTTAAGTTAAGAACTTTTTTTTACAAGTCAGCGACATTCCACATTATCTTCGTGTCTAAAAAGTCCTTCTTGGAAACCACGTTTCTAGACACCTGCCCGATGTGGAAAGTGTATTTTTTTATTTTACTAAGAAAAAATGTTATCTTGAGAGGATTTATTAGCCTGGCTTCGAAGTCTGTTATTATTTACAGGGGGTCGATTTGAGTGGTTTTCAAAATAATCAAAAGCGTAGCATATGCTTTTTCTTTTTTCGTTTTGAGCAAAAATAAACACAACGAATACGTTTTACCACAAAACATACTGTGGATAGAAACCAACTGTGTGAAACCGTTTGGCACGATATTGAAAGTCCCATCGACGAAAAAAATTTCAGTAAACTTTATAAATACAATGCCAATTAGAAGACAAAAAACAACAAACTGCATAGGATCAGCTATTCCACTATTGTGAATAATTAACTAGTTTTCCTGAATTTTTTTTTCATTTCTTCAGGAATGTCTTCTTCTGTGAATTTGAAATTATTAGTAGTTTTATTTCTTATCTTGTTCACACGATCTACCATAGACTTGTTTTTATTAAGAACTTTAGTGTCAGCATTACTTACTATTTTTGTTGTAAATGTTATTATTGCGCCTGCTTTTTCTCTTGCTTTGATTGCTTTGGTTTTAGGCTGATCGTTAAACAGTATCTTTTACTTTTTTGTCATCTGGTGTGTGATCATGAAGATAAACACGGAGAAATGCGTTTTTAAGATCTGTGTAAAGTTTTCCTTTACATGTTTTTATGTTACATCTAAATCTTTTTTTTTCTTTATCTGTTTGATCTATATTGTAAATAAAGTGATTGTGAATTAGGTTGGCTCCTCTTTTTTTTGATTGAACAAAAGTTATTTCGTTTGTCATAGGTTTGTTTTTTAGATGTTTTCTTTTATATCTTTTTGTACTGTTTTTAAAGTTTTTATTTAAATTGAAATAGTAAAAAAAATTTTTGTGCTTTTCTTATAAGACAATAAATAGATGTCTTAGTTTTACCAGCGAAACGGCGCCCAGCCGTAAATTTAATTATCGTAATTCTCGCTCATCTCGTTTAGTAGATTTTTTTTGCTTATGGCCTCTGTTACTGTTTGTCTCACCATTAAATATAGGCGTTCTAAAAAAAGACAAAAAATTCTAAAATATAAAAGAGCCCGGCAACATTACAGTATCTTTCCAACAACAAACGACAATATTTTTGTATCTGCGCTTTTTAGTTTTTTTGTTTTCAATTGTAAAAAGGCACAGATAAAAAAATATTTCTGAATTAATCATAAACATAACAAAGCTGAAAACACAAATGCTTATTTAATCTCAGACAATGATAGTGTTATTTTATAACACAATAATAAATATAATAACCGAAACACAAACGAAAATAAACACTCGATAAATAATACAAAAGTATTAAACGATGATTTTAAAGTTTCAGAAACAGAGCAAAATAAACTAAGTGTGGACACAAAATAGCTAATGAAATTTTACAAGGCAACATTTTATTAGTAAAATCAGTATTCTATTCTTCAAAAAATAAAGCTTTCATTTTGTCGAACAGCAACACACGGCCTGTATTAAATGAAAAAGCTTTTTTACATTTATTTGCGGTTCAAAATTAAATATAAAGTTTCTCGATCAATTGTGCGATTTTTGCAATCAATAGTGCGCTTTTTTTTAATCAATAGTGCGCTTTTTATAATTTAATGATTTGATTTATGTTTAATAAACAATTAAAAAAATTTAAAAGAAAATAAAGAATTTTTAAAAAGACTTTTAATAAGAAAATTTGCTACGAAAAATAAAATGCGGTTTTTATTATTTAATAAATTCGTGTTTTTTTATTAAAAATTGCTTATTCGATCTCATCAAAACAATAAACCATGACAGCAAACAGTTCTGATTTTGAAGAAAACCCCGAAACACAAAATGTGACAAGAACGCAAGTTCTTATGCAAAGAATATCTTCTGATACTTGATTGTCAACTTATAAATACAATAGACAAAGTGTATCTGCAATAGGAATTGCAAGTGCTCTGGATTTGTCAGAGTCAACTGTACAAGGAATTATAAAAAACGCGTATTTTTGATACAACTGGCGTTTCACTTCATGGGGGCGATATAAAATCTAAACTCACTAACGAACAAAAACGAATAGTGTCATTCTGGGTAGATAAAGATTGCCTTTTAACTCTAAAACAACTTAAAGAAAGTTTTTTTAGTGAGTTTAATCTAAATGTTTCGTTGGCGACAGTTGATAGAGTACTTAAGTGTGGCGTGAAAAGTGTGTTACCGTGAAAATAATACGCTTGTTTTGCTTAATTAAGTTGTAGTTACTTAAAAGTTGTTTAATGAGGCTGGCGTAAAAATAATGTTTAATGATTTTTTAATGCAAAAAGAGATTTTTAGTACTCATTTTACATAATAATAATTTTCACATAAAAGCTCGTGAAAATAATTACCGTGGAAAACTATTATAAATAAAAAAGAAATTTATTGAAAAACATTAATCATTATTTTCACGCCAGGATTCTTAAAGAATTTTTAAGTAACTACAACTTAATTAAGCAAAACAAGCGTATTATTTTTTCGGCGTTATTTTTAAGGTCCGATCATTGTTTGTTTAGCTTTTTCTTAATTATATTCTGTGAGTTTTAATATACTGAAAGAAAATAACTTATAAAAGAAAAGAATAAAATAAGCCTTAGAATAATATAAAAGTTAACTACCAATTTTTTTAATTAATCTTTTATAGACAGAAAAGGAGTTAACAGGCCTCTTTTCTTGTAACTTAACATAGATATAAGATGGGTATACTGTAAGCACTCTATAAATACCTTTCATCTAATAACTCTCCAAAACACTCTCTCGTCTTCCAAAGTTCGGATTAAATTCTTTTGCAATTGGGTCTTGATCCTCTATATTAATTTTTACTAAAGAAAATTTGTTATTATACCTAATCTATAATCTTCGACACATCTCAAGTACTAATCGCGTAATTGTTGAACATCGAAATGACGATTTAAATCGCCATAGTTTAAAATCAAAAAGACGTACACAAAAAACAACACAAATGAGGAAGTTTTAGTGGCTTTGTGTTGCGAAGTGTGGTATTGATATGGTATTTCTGGTAATTTGTCGACGTATCAGATGCTACCGCTTCCCAAAAATTTTCGGTTACGAAATTTAATGGTTTTGTTGAATCTTTCGAGCAGCCCTTGGCTCTGTGTGTGATACGGGGTATCCGAATATCATCTATTTTTAGTTGTTTAAAAAACTCTCTAACAGAATCTGAAGTAATCTCACCATCGTTATCAGAGTTGAAGATTTTACATGGACCAATCATGTAAAAAAACGGCTAAAGTTGGTTTTGTTCCTCCCTCTTTTTTTTTTATATAAAAAACAACCCATGGTAATACGAAGAGAACTTTATGAGATAATTAAATCGGTGTGCGGAAACCTTCAATTCTTAGTTAACTTTGGTCTCCTGAAAGGAAATAGTTTTGGTAAAGGTTGCAGAAAGTCTATGTTTCTGAAACCAAAAAACATTTCTGGTGGGCTGGGTGTGGCGTTGCAAATCATTAAAATGCGATAAAAAGAAAAATTCAATAAGAAAAAACTCTGTTTTATTTCGTTTAAAGATTTCGTTAAAAAAATAATAGAAATAATTTACGAATGGTCTATCAATTCGAAAATTAA
>SBJP01000733.1:0-11136 GCA_014805705.1 Cucumispora dikerogammari
CCTCTTCTATATCGTTTAATATAAGAATATTTCATCGTATGTATTAATGTTTTTTGATGTTTTAAGTTTTTATTTGTTTTTACTGACATTTTATATGTGCAGTTTAAACGCTGTTTTAAAATGTACTAATCAATGAGATTATGTGCTTTGAAAGTTTTTTTTATATAAAAGAACATTATATTTTCTCATTGTAATATTTGCAAAGATTATTTATTTTTGTTTTTTTAAAACCTCTACTTTTTTTTAGATCTACTTTGTTTATACAGAGATGCTCATAAACATTGAAACGTTTTGCCAACAATTGCGACATAAATTAAACACTTATAAATAAAAACAACAAGCTATTTCATGTCACACATCAAGTTAAATTGTGAATTAAAAAAGATTTGTATAAACGAAGAGTTTTAAAAAAAATGATAGAATATATTACAATTAAACAAAGAGAACTACTGTTATAATTTTTTCTCTTATTTATGAGACTACAAGCCTTAAGCTATTTTTTTTTCAAAGCATATTGTAGATTCGACTATTCCAATACATTTTTGGATATTATTTGGTTTCTGATTTTCGTTTATAAAACTTCAAAAAATTGAACATTTTTTCATAATTCTACTATGTATTTTAGATAGGCATTATCGGATATATGTTGTTGAAAATAATGTCACTTAAAAAACGGTCTATGTGTTTGCTTAACTAAAGTTTTTTTAATCAAATTTTATAATAGAGCCTTAACGTAAATCACTTTGCTAATGAATAGTCATTACAATGCTCTCTCACAAAAAAATTTATTTTGATGCGAATAAATTGTTGAAAATATTAGTGTTTGGGAAACATTGAAGATCACATAAATATGTTAAAAACGCGAGATTTAATAAAAATATCAACCTACATTAAAACAATCAAGTAAAATATTATGTCTGAAGAATATTCTTTTCAATAAATTTTTTTAGTCGCTTTCAAGCGTTGAATACTGGTTTTGGTATATATTCGCAAGCAAGAAAATAACCTTTAGTAGAATTCTGAGATTTTAATACATGTTCTGCTGTAACTTTCTGAGTTCAATCGCTTTTTTAATATCATGATCTAGAAAAATAATTTCTTTTTATTTAAACACTTTAAGTTTTTTTATACTAGTTGTGGGGTGGCTATTTTACAAATTTTTTTCGCTTAAAATAATTTTACTAAAAGAATTTGATCCCCAACTGCCAAACCAACAATATTGAAAAGCGAGCATAAATTTCTATAATTATCTATGCCAAAAATATACAGCTTCTCTCGTTTAATCTTTAATAATCAGGTTTTGTTTTAACAATTTTTGAAAGTTGTCGAAGTAACATCAGTCTACGCATATGATATATAATCAAGTGCATCTCTTAGACTAAACTCTTTATAAAGTGTTTCTGCAATTATGACAGATGTCGTTTTTAAAACTATATTAGACATCTAATAAGAAAAACATTTGGTTTTAAACTTCTGATTATCTCAACTTTCAATGGTTGTTATTTCGTTAAAGATTTTTTTGATATATTACATATTTCAAATTTAAAGCAAGTACAACTAAGTTTATGCCCAAATATATTATCTAAAAGCATGCGTGTTTTTCTTTTACTATTTTTAAATGCTCGATTTAAATTCTTCAATCAGCTATTAAAAAACTCAGCAGACATACAGGCTTTTTGATTAATTTCATGAATACAAAAAACACTAGTGTTAAAGTTTTTAAACTCCGGGCGATTTAATGTTTCCAACTACAAAGAGTTTGATTTTTTAGAACCATTTCTGTTACTTACAGCATAATAAAATAGCGGTCTGAACTTTGCCGGTTTTATACTATTTTTTATTTTTGACACTGAACTTTTAGAAAGCGCGCGTCGATAAAACAGTGATATTTCGTCACAATTAAACACATCACATTCTTGATAAAACGCAAGTTTTTCTTGATCATATTGCATAGAACTCAAATGTTTATTTTTAGATTAAAACGCTCACCGCTGCATGTTTTAAAAAATATTTCGTTTGGAAATGAAATTTTTGAAACTAGTTGTTAGATGGGTTGGAATCTACTCCACCGAGCCGCTTGGGTTGTTTTCAACTTTAATAGAATTTGAAAGACATGGTTAATCAAAAAATATTTTCACTTTTATACACAACCGGTCTGATTAATTTATCAGTTTCACATTTAGTGATAATTACTTACCCTCGTTAATAAATTATAAATAAACATTTATTTATAAACACTAGTTTTTTCATTTAGTATTTATATACACACAATTTTACTTAATAAACTTACTCGAGTCATATCACCTGATATATCAAATGATTGATGAGAGCTCTTCTTGATAATTCTTATTTGAGCTATTGGCTTCCAATGTTTTCCACCCATCAACCCTCTCTCCCAAAAAAAACTTTAAGCTGAATTGAATGTCGTCTCATGATTTTCCACTTTAATATCTTTTACTATATAGCCATTATTCTTTTGAAAAGTATTCGATAGCCAGTAGGTTTTTATAGTCTTAATGGTATTCATTATATCGATTGAAACGGCCACCACGACTTCTCCCTGTGACTAAAATATGCCGATTTTACATACATCTTACCCTCGACTGCGCATTTGTCGCAAAAGTTATTATAGCTCTTATCTTTATTTCAAGTATTTACGAGATCTCGCTTTTCTTGTTTTTTTTTTGTGAGAACTACCTGTATCAATCATAGTAGCCGACTTTACTCTATTATGCTTCTCTCTTTTGTTTTTTGTTTAAGTTCTTAAATATACTTTTATTTGTTCGCTCCGTATCGGCTGAGATCAGCTAACTATTTGCTCATCTGGTGGTGATATTTTACAGTCAAAAAAAATTATTTTTAGTTCTTATTTCGTCTACTAACTGTTTTCCTATTAGTGAATTTATTGTGCTTTTCATTATAAAGTGAAATATCCTTTCCCACGAAAGTCCCTTATACTATACACTCAAGTATATGGTTTTCTTGACAGAATCTTTGTCCCATATATTCTACTATTCGCGCAGTGATTGAATCTCTGTTCTCTTGGCGTTTATCGTTTGAGTAAAGCTCTTTGATACAATATTTAGTGTGAATGCCGAATCAAAACACACATATATTTAAAACTGTTTATTACAACTTCATTCTTATCTACGTCTTTTGCTTCTTTTAACAAAGGTCATGTTGACTTCACTGTCACTCCTGCGTCCATCCTTTATGCCCTGGCGTTTGGGGCTGCATTTATCTGCAAGGTGTTCCCGAACCCGCATTTATAGCATTGTATGTTTTTTCATACTGCCCGTGTGTCTTCCCTGTATCTGTTTATTAAAGACTTTATTGTTTTTTTCTCTTATAGAGGGTTTCTCTTACTTTTATGATATCTTTCAGTTGATCAATTATGATGTTTATTGAATAGAACAAAATTTGGGGTTCTGTTGGCGCGTTGTTGTTCTGTGTTTCTTGAACACCCTCTTGCTTTTTTTTTATTGTTAAACTCTGCCAGCCTTTGTGGCCTTTCAATATATGTTGTTCATGTTCGTCAACGTATTTGTTGATGTTCATTAATCCTTGATTAAGCATCTTATTAACATTTTTTTAAAAATTATATAATCATTGATAAGCCTCCCGCTACCGATTGTCCCTTAGCTAAAATACCGCTTTTGAGTGTTCCCGCCAGCTCGCTTTGCAATAGTGTTGTATTTATCGAATCTGTTAGAGTGTTAAAGCTCAGTTCTTCTTCTAGTAAAAATAGTCTTATTTTATGCTTTTTTCACTCATGTTCGAAATGTCTTTTTGCTCGTTTCTGTAGTTTGCGAATAGTCGAGCAATAGTTGTACCTTTTGTTTTTCCTAAATATTTTTTTTTTGTTGCCGAGTCTTTTACAGTTAAAGCTCGCTCGCTAAAGACTTCATTGTTCTCTGCTTGAGTTTCCACTGCGATATGGCTACTTGGGTTATTTTCAGCATTAAATGTCTTCTTGAAAGACATGTTGATCAGAATATATTTCTACTTTTATACACAACTGGTCTAATTAATTTATGAGTTTTACCTCTAGTGATAATTGCTTACCCACGCCAACAAATTATAATTAAACATTTATTTATAAATACTCGTTTTCACATCAGTATTTATATGTCTACAATTTTTCTTAATTGATTTATCTGCATCAAAACACTTGATATATTAAGTGTTTGATAATCGGTTCCTATTGATAATTCTTATTTAAGCTATTGACTTTTAACAAGATAAAATAAACTTTCTCATCGTATCTTTTTTTTACTATCTAATTTTTTTTTAAAGATGCGGAGAAAACTCTGTCGTTTTTAATTAAAGTACTTTATTAGGGTAAAATTTATCACACGAGTCTATGGTTTCAAACTAATCTTTTTAATATTTAATCTAGTCAGCTGTATGAATTTAATGTTTTTTGTTTTTGCGCTTAGTTTTGTATAGCGCATTAGAAATTTTTATTCTTTCTGTCTCATAAATAAAATTTTTTGTGGATGTTATACTGATAACAACATTAAACTTCCAAAGAAAACATTTCAACAATTCATGTGTGCTTTAAATCTGGAAATTGATGTTAATTTAAATAATCCCACATTTCTGATTAACACTTAACCGTGTATTTTGCTTTTTACTTTATTTGAATTCAAAAAAAATAGAAAATATTAGAAAATGAAATTATTTGTGAATGTCTTAAATAAAACTGATATAAATATTTTTAATAGAAAATATTAGTAGGCGGAAATAAATATAGAATAGAAACAAAAAGGCAGGACTGTATATGTGTTTTTTATTAAGCTGATCTACAATAATATTAGAAATTTTTTTTATATCTTAAAATTAAAGCTTTTTTATCTAGAAAGAAGTTATCAAAGTTAGTTCTGTGCAAGTCGGTTTTACTGTTTTTATATTAATTGTTACACGCCAAAACCACCCCACCTCTCCTTACTTAAAGAAATAACTATACAAAAAAAAAAAATTCTCTTCAAGTATCGAGCAGCCGTCCTATAGATTACTACTATATACGATACAAGCTCGGCTAAGTAGTTATACTCTTACTAAATATATTCTACAAGCGAACTAAACGAACGAAAACAACTATTACATGAAAAACTTTGTTCTGCTAAAAAGGTCAACTAATCTGTACTAACAGTGTCTCTTATGTTTTAATACAACCATAAAGAATAAAAAATCGAGACTGGGCAACTAACACTGGTCTTTTGGATTTTAGGGTTTGCTTGTGGGCGATGAAAAAAATTCAAGAGGATCTTTTAAAAAAACAATTTTTGCTTAAAATTTGATTACAAATTTGGAAAACATAATGCTTATTGTGGTGAAAGCAACAAACAAAAATTTGAATATATTTCACGAATATAGAGTCTACTATAAAGCAAATAAATCAACTATTTATGTAATCAAGCAAAGAATTAAAAACAATTTTGTGTAAAAAAAAAGGTTCTGAAAAAACAAAACGTAGAAAAAGATGTGTACGGACGAAAAAAAGCAATAAAGTTCTTTGATAGATAACACATGTATTCGTCAGTGAGTTTTAAGAAAAAAACGTTTTTCTTGAAGTTTTTGGACTCCGAAACATGTTTGTTTTTAGATCAGATACTTTCAAAAACATACATCCGGCGCAATGCAGTAATGCTGGATGTTGGGAAGGAGCTTTAAACATGAAGGGGTTTATCATTTAAAAACATGTTTTTTCTTAGGTACATCTATATTCTTATTCAAAACATAGAAAGCTCTTCTGGTGTTATTTGAAAAATACACTAAGTCGCCGGTAACCAGCTTAAAAAAATATTTAAATGCATACATTCCAGTACTTATATTTTTAAAAAACAAAACAGACACTTTCCAAAGCATTGCTAGATTGTTCGAATGAGATTTACTTTAGTGCAATGTGTTCTATGTTTACTTTTTGTCTTTAATACAGCTTTTGCGATGGCTAAGCGAACTCTCACTCGTGTAAATTATCTCTTGTTTTCCATAAACAAAAAATCCGTTTTTATATTAAAACCCTCGACATGTTCAAGATACTTCATAATGCAAATCATTATAAAAAACTTACGTTTGTCAAAATGTTTGTATTTGAAATATAATTAGTTTCATAATTGTCTGAGACTGCATAAGTATCACAAAAAAAGCTATTATTTAAATTTAAAACATTTTTCAACGATGTATTGAAACAACGAACATGTTGTTTACTATTAGTAAACGAATATGAATCTTAAAGTATGTATTTGTTAAGCAGAGAACGTTTCGCAGATATAATACAGTTAACTATTTGCGAAAACTTATGCCTCTTTCTAATATATAAAAAATGGTTTTTTTTTTGCTCGAGTGTTTTTCTTAGAGTGTATTGTTCGAATTAAAGCTCATAGCTTTAGAAAAAGTAAAAATAACCTGATTGGTTTTTCTTAAATTTATTAATACTTATGTAATAAGTAATGTTTTTCTCTCTTGTCTTAAACTTTAAAACACGTTGTTAATTAACTGGATAATTTTTTTGTATTATTCTATAGTTATTAGAAAAATTTCATAACAACATCAGTATTTATAAACTATAAACGAAAAAAAAAGTAATAAAAAACACCACGCGATAAGTATTTAGTTATTTATTAACTAATATAATAACAGAATATTTTGGCTGTTAAAATGTTTTCAATATTTTTTTCATATAAAACCTTCTATTTGTTTGATAAACACGAAGCTTTTAAATATAAGTGACGACAATTATGACCTCGTGTAATTGAACAAAATTCTTAGAAAATTCCGAGACTTTTTCAAACTGCACATCTTTTTTTTAATTCAAATTGTGGAAAATTTTACATTATAGGATA
This sequence comes from Cucumispora dikerogammari, assembly GCA_014805705.1. NCBI lineage: Eukaryota > Fungi > Microsporidia > Cucumispora > Cucumispora dikerogammari. Next base: position 6,849 of record SBJP01000733.1, read on the forward strand.
TTTGGTGTTTATACACCTTTCTCACTATAATATTAATTAAGAAAAAATACATTATAATTTAATTAAGTATAAAAAATAAACTAAAAACATAGAGACCACACACTTATTATTCAATTTCTTTCTCTAAAAAGACATTTAACAATCGCTTTAGATAGTTTATAGTCCGTCAAACGATTAAAAACTAACGGAGCACATATTTTAATAAAAAGATGATTTTTTGAAAAAATCAGACTGCAAGTTTCAAATAGAGTTTTTGCGCCTGAAATCGCGGCAGGAATCAAAAAAAAAAAGAATTAACAAGTTAATTGTTAATCTATAAAAAACGTAATTTAAATTTTGGTTGTTTTTTGCTTAATTGATTTATAATAAATTTTCCTTAAAAAAAATTATAGTGTCGGGTAAGCGTATAACTTTCGAATAAAATTTACACGTCGATTATTCTTTGTGAACATACATCTGTATATTTCTTTATTTGTTTTTTAATTCTCTTCGTCTGTATAATAAAAATCAAAATAATATGAAAAAAAAACCGTATATATTTTAATGAAAATATAGAAAAAAAAAGTCTGAATTAAAAAAAACATATAAAAAATAACCATGTTAAATGAACTATTAGAAAAAGGCCAAATCACATTAAACAATACAACCCACGAACCCGAAAGTATTATAGAAGAACTCAACGATTACTTGACAGATCTAGACTTAAGAGCTGTTTTTAATTACGACAAGACGAAGATTTTATTAATTAGCACAAAACAAGTAGAAAATAACGATGACAAAACTTATATTTTATTAAACAAATTTTTAGAGGAATTCGAGACTTTAACTCTTAAGGATATATATGATCTGATAGAATATGGTATTGTATCAAGGAAGGAATATACGGGGGATGTTTCCATGATAAATATAACAAAGGATAATTTCAACGATCTTTACGAATTAGATGCGTCTTTTATGGCACATAATACACAGGAGTTGCTAGACTCGTTTGATTGTTTTAATAAGTGTAAATACTGTAATTATATTGTAAGAGGCATTTATCACAGATCTTGTCTGGATAAATTTGAACGTTTTGAAAATACACAAAGGTGAGTTTTTAGTATTTAGTTAAAATATAATTTAACTGCGTGAGAATAAAAACAAACAGAAAGGAGTCATTATTACATTGGTCTTTGGTTTAATTTGGTCTTTTAGTATTTATTTACAAAATAAGTTTTTTAGATAAATATACTTTCATGAAAGACTGACAGTTTGCATATAAAAGAAAATTTTAATCTAAATCCCTGGTGTTATAACACAGGCAAACATTGAAATTTAATGTTCGTGTGTTTTTAAAGTAATAGTTTTGCATTATTTAACTGTGTTTCTTCTATGACTCTGTTTTTATTTTTTTGTTTTTTTCCAACAGCCGAAAATTAATTGAGTTTAATAATTTTTTTCAATGTGTAAACAAATAATTAGTCTATTTAAAAACCAATCGAAATGTTATGTAGGTCTTAAGCACTTTATACTATTTTTATAAATATGTTTTTTCAATTTAATAATAAACATTTCAGTAAAAAAACCTTAACAATAGAACACTGTTATTTGAATCTAAAAAAAACTTGGTTCTCGTTTTTATTGATGGTTTATTGGTAAAAGGGATGTTGAACAGTAAATATAAAATTTGTGATATTGAAACAGCAATAAACAAAAAATCTTGTTATGATATTATTCATATTATGACATCGTTTGTAAAAAATATTTGACGAAAAGGTTCTAGCTTTTTACTATCTAAATGTAAAAAACTATTATGTTTTCGTTTCTATCTGTTGGCTTATATTTCTCGCCTGTGAACTTATTTGAGTAGTCGTCGAACTCTATGGTTCTAGAGGTAAGATCCACTATATAAAGTTTATTATTTATAGTGTATTAAATATCAATTAACTTCGCTTTTAAAAAATTAGTGCTGAAAAATACTTCAGATTGTTTTTATAATAAATAAAATACTTGTAATTCTTTTTTTTTGAGTCAACTGTGATTGTAGGTTGTTTGTTTTGATATTATAGTTTCGTTCCATGAGCAACATTTCTATTAAAAAAATTAACTTTTTTGTGAAAATACTGGACTCGAAGAAATAGGTCTTTAAAGAAGCAACACATATTGGTATCACGTGTTTAAATTTTAAGGACAGAATCATAAAAAAATTAAAAAAGAATAAATTGAACAGATAGAATTTTGGAATTAAATACCGTTCAATAAAACAAATACAGATTAATTCTTACTTGTCTTTAGCCTAAAAAATACAAATAAAATATATGCAAACTTTACAATGGAGAAGAGACATAGCAAAACTGAATATAACTTAATAACAACTTAAACCGAGGTTAGATAAGTGGTATAGAAAAGGCAAAAAAAACAGAATCTTTAAATTTTTTTAAAATCTATGGAATGTAGATTTTGTATTGAATCTAAATTTCGTTTTAGTTAAGAAAAACGTTAAAAATATTTTATTTTGACGTAATTAAGATTGAGTACTTAAACTTGGTCCACATTATAAGTATCTACGAAATAAAAACAATCATGGTTTTTTAAACATATTAAATAAAACCACTTTTTATTTTTTTTCTGTAAAGTTTTAAGAAATATGATTCAATAAGATCAAATGTTTTTATTGTCGGGACTTTGTTTTAGTTTAAAAAAACCAAAATGTTATTAATATATTTTTTTTGTTCTTTTTCTACAAATCTTTTTATCCAACAAAATCTTTTTCTGAAGTTCACACTTAAGTTTTTTTTATACTTTTTTTTATCGCGCATTATTTTAACAGATATTCCTAAAATTACATAAATATTTTTACTATTGATATCGCACAACCAAAAAAAAACTATCTTTTTATCTTAGTTGTCTGACTACTCGTATTCCTGTATAGATAGTTATATCAGTTCGGGAATCGAGCTTAATCAATTAACCCAAATAACCTTCAGATGACCTTACACTCACAAAAAGTACAAATGAAGTAACTCTATTAGTAATTCAATGAAGTTCAATGTTTTTATCGATTACTTTATATCTTTTTTAATCACAAAAAAAGTTTTTAGCAAACTAAAACGTTTTCAACTCTGCGACGAGAGTTATGTATGTTTCAAAAAATATTATATAAAGTAGGTTTTTATAACACGCTTCAACAAAGCTCAATGAACAGTTAGAAAAAAAAAGTTAAAAGTAAAAAACAAATGTTTTAATTCAATTAATTATTTTGCAAAAAAAAAACCTTAGTTGAAAAGACTTCCCTGAATCGAAAGGATTAAAAAACGACAAAAACTACAATATCGTAAAAGTAACAAACAGTAAGAAAAAAACATGTTAAACATTGAACGGAAAATATACATAGCATAAATAAAAGTTGGCTATCGTTAACTTTTGACTTTAATGTTTTTCATGCATAATCTACGCGCTTATTAACTTTGTTAATCTAAAGTGCGTGTTTTTTTTCTTATTGTTTGTTTAATAAAAATTTTTATAGAAGAGAATAGTTTAACTATCGTGAGAAAAATTTTCTTGTATAAATAATATGTTTTTTGAAGTGATTTGTAACTTATAAACCAATAAATGTATTTGGTTTTGCTAGCAAAGAGTCAGTTTTGTAAAACTTTATTTAAAAACTGTTTTTTACTATACAAATAATTTTTATTAGTCTTCTTACAGATATTTGTAGTATGTTTTTTGGTTTTTTTTTATAGGCCAAGATATGCTCTTTTTTTGTGACTATTTTAAGTTGTTTTTTTTAATTTTATAAAAACAAAATATTATTTATAATAAGTTTCAAAAAAAAACAAATTAAATCACAGATCGAGTAGCGCTTTTTTAAAACATCAAAAATATCAATGTTTTTTTAAAGAAAAAAGTCTTCTAAAATTTTTTTGCTCCGTTACGAGTCAGCTCTATAATACGCTTACTATTATTTAAATAATTAAACAATAAAAAAAACTTTTTGTTTTCTAAACATTAAAGCTTTAATTGTTGTTTATATAAACGAACAAGATATGAAAAACAGTCTTTGTTTTTTAATGCAGTGACATTAAACCCTTAAATGCTTATCAATTTAAACTATATGCGATCTTTTTTCTTGCTTTATTTTTATAATTAGAAAAACTTTTTTTCAAAATTTAATTTAAAAAAAAACTGTATTTGGCTTTTGTTTAGCTTCCAAATTAACTCCGCCCAAAGTTATAAAACACTATCTATATTTTGTTTATATGTTCACATGTATTTTGAGCGATATAATATATATAAGAAAGATCATATT
>SBJP01000734.1:0-11130 GCA_014805705.1 Cucumispora dikerogammari
GAGTCTACAGCAGTATATTTTTAGGTATACAATCTTAACTCATAAAAAGCCCGAAACCTTAACAAATAAAGTATATAATATAATCCGCTACTTGTTTTCATTACTTTTATTATATAAAAATCCCATACTTTCTTTTGTGTGAATTAACTATTTCAGCTATTCCGACGCATCTGCTGAGCGAAAAAGATGTCAGACTATGTTGTTTATTGTTATATTACACTAAATGTTTTTTTAGATATGTCGTTTTATATTGAATATTTATTTAATATATAAGCCGTTAATCGAAAATATTTGCGGATATAAGGAGATTTGGCAAAACTCGTTTTTTGTACACATATTTTCGCTTTAGTTATCCAGATTGATTCTATCTTTTAATGCAATATAATTTTAAATTGCTATATAATCCACACTTATATAATATAACAAATATTAAATATAGATATATACTCTTTTTTATATATTTACGCGCTTTGTTTTTATTTATTTTCTGTTGTACGCTCGTGCTGGTTTGACTATAGAAGATATTCTATAATACGTTCGATAAAAAAGAACTAACTGCCTCAGTTTTAAGCTCGAAATTCAGCAGTTAAACTATCCGATCCTCAGTTTGAATTTGTTTATTAAAAATCAAGTATTTTCAAATCTAAGTGTTCTCAGATTTTTCTTTCTTTTAACTGTTAAAAGCAGAATGTTTTATTTTTGCAGGTTCTTCATAGTTTTTATCAGAAAGCAAAAACGAGTCTACTTTTCAAGTATTGTTAATGAACAGCTGATTAAACAAAGCTGTTTATGCTATACTCAGATTTATCGCTGCTGTCTGTTGTTTTTAATCTATCGTGCTTTTCAAAACACTTTTTATATGCGAGCAGAAGAAATACAAAAATTAATGTATGAGAAAAACGACTAACTAAATTTGTTTCTAAAGATAGTCTCTTTAATTGTAAACATTTTCATAATGTAAAATGTAGTATAATGTATCGTAATTAAAACCAATTAAAATATTATGATCTATATCATCATGTATCGTATTAAATACATTAAAACTTTATAGTATATATATTATCATAAAACTTATGAATTAAATAAAAAATTTTTTTTTGATAAACAGAAAAAATTTTAAATTCAGACTTTTAAAATAAAAAAAACAAAAAAAAACACAAAGTTTTATTCATAAAAACAAAGTTTTTTAAAAAGAACTTTAAATAACGTTCAATTATACCATTTTTCATTCAATTTGAAAAAAATCATATGTAAAATGAGAATAACCATAGACAAGCTGAGAACAACTTTAATCAAAATGAGAATAATAGCAAGCGAAGTGAGAATAATTCAAAGCAAAATGAGAATAACTTCAAGCAACGTGAGCGAGATAGAAGAAAAATGAAAAAATAAAATCATGAAAGAAAAGTTAATCAAAAATAAAATCGAAAACAAAAATAAACTTGCTAACTACTTCTTATATTTAAAAATTCATATATATAAGTATATTACGTCACCCTGTTTTTCATGTATTCCAGCAACGAAATCTAGACAAAAAGCTAGAGTGTTTAACTTAAGATCACTACGAAACACTCTTTCTAACACACTCCTCTTCGCTTATAATACTCACTCCTTCTCTTTAATTAATCCAAAATTCTTGAAATGTTGCAGCCATCTCATTTAAAAAAAGTTTATATTTCTGCTCAAATGTTCTCTATAAGATTTAGCATTCGAAAAGAGTATGGCTTTAAAAACAAAAGTTTTTTTTTATGAATTATGTTTATTCAAAACAATTTCAAAATGACATGGAGAGTTGTAAATAACAAATAACAAAGTTTCTATTATATGCAACATTTGTTTGGAAAACACACATCAACTATTTTCTCTAGCACATTTTTTTTTAAATAATTAAAATACAATCTAGTGTTGAACCAAACTTAAACTATCTATACATACGTTCATTGACATAAACACTAGAACCTCAAGATCTGCCCGAGGCTGATATTAATGTTTACTGCGACGATAACGTCCCTCAGATCATGAAATGTGTATATTAAAGTTGTTCTTATCTGTAAATAATATGGGAACACTTTCAAATTCGCCCTAAGTAAAGATCTAGCATTTTACTGTCGTTTTTTTTATTTTATATCGAGTTGGCGGTTTCAAGTATTTGTCTAGCATCTCTTAAAGAGTAAATCAAAAAACAAATGTGTTTTGAGACGTTTATTTTGCCATATTTAATCTAGACTCTTTTTGAATGTCACTGACAAGTTCTTTAAGTGTGTTTTTTTGAGTTTATTTCTATTATATTATTTATGACGTCATCGGAAATTTAATAACTTCTTGAATGTGATTTTCTTCTCTTTAAGTCACGTTTATCACTCTTTTAAACCCAATATAGATAGACACTCGATATATGTTTAACTACCGTGTAATATTCATTTATTCACTATCTGTTTTAAGCATAAGACCGTTTGTGTTTTATTATGTGCGGCTATTATTTGTTTAAATTCTCTTTTTTCATACTGCGTCAAAATGTAATTATTAAAAATGCTTAGTTATTTTTTACTTGTAATCAAAATTATCACTTTGTTTAAATTACTCTCTTTTTGCATGAATTATTCTCACTTTGTTAAAATTATTCTCACATTAGTAGAATTTTTCTCTTTTTGCTAAGGATTATTCGCGCCTTGAATATGAAAAGTGAATATATTTTTAGTCTGAATCCTCAATAAAAACAACATATTAATGTATTTCAATATTTCATAATTTATTGCATTTATCGACACAAGAAAGTTCTTTCTAATGTCCATAAAAACATATGATAAAACGTCTTTTTTTAATTCATATGGCTTAATTTACATTTTATGTTTCGTTTAGTTGTATATTTCGCCGCAAGAGATTGCAAAGTACTAACTTTTTTGTTTTAGACTCAGGTCTCATTATGTTTAATGTAGCTCAAGCCGATGTGAAATAATAATAATGACTATTATAATCTGATAATTTTATTAATTAAAAATTTTTTTTACTATGATTCTTATTAAGAGTTTCGCGTAAAAAAATGTTCATGGTATTTTTATATTTAATTACACTAGCGTTTCTAGATATTAATCAAGGAATTGTTTTTCCGCAACTACCGTAAAAACATTTATTTAAATAATTTGTCTATTCCACACTATAATTTAATATAAAACCTTGATCATTATTTTTACGCGAGACTCTTAAATAAAAATTATATTAGAAAATATACAATTATTAAAAAAAAGAATATTGTAATAGTCATTATTATTGCGTCACATATATGTATATTTTCTTCTTGTTCCAACAGAAAGTATTATTTGACAAAGACGTAAGACTAACAGTGTGTTTATTTTAAATGTTTTTATAAGCCAAGTGCAGTTAATATTCAACGACATAGTGTATTTATTTTCTACTTTTCGCGGAGATTTTTAATTAAATTTTTTGATGAGACTGAACTTTAGTTTTAATAAGATTAGAAAAGTCTTTTATAAAAATAGATTTTTTCGTAAACACGAAATTTATTGATATATTTTGTTGCTTTTATAAGAATCTTTTTGTTTAATTGGCCAGTATATAAATAGTTATATATTACCCTAGATCAATTAACACATCATAGACAAACATGTGTTAGCAAGAGTTTGATGTTTCAATTATTTGTTTGTTTAATAATATGTTTTAAAAATATCAAATAAACATAGTCTGTAATATACTGTCGTTTTTTGTATTATTGTGTTATACACTACATTGATAATATCATTCGTTTAAGACAACGAAATGACGCTCTTTTTGAGGAAATTAAATTATTTTTTTTTGCAAGAAGTTAAACGATTCTACGTTTCGTAGCCGCGTTCATAGATACATTAACTCTTATCTACTGGAAAACCGAAAACTTTCTGTGAGGTTAAAAATATTAGGGTAGAGTTATATTGGTTTATCTTTTCAACATCAATCTCGCTCGTATCAAAAGTTGCCTGATTGGTTTTATCATTGTTTTTTTTCAAAGGCCTAAATTATATTTATAAAATTGAATGCCGATATCAATACTAATTCCAATTTTGTAAAAAAAACATATAATCTGTTGTTTTTATATTAAATTTTATTAAATAATCTACAAAAAACACAAAAAAGAAACATTCATTATTATTAAAGAAATGAGTCTAAAACAAACTTGTATCAAATAAGTTGAAATTTAAACCAAAGAGAAAAAATAAATGATTTAGATTTAATTCAAAACTTTTTTAGTGGTTAATCTTGCTTTATATTAAATTCGAATAGAAAAAAAGACTTATTGTTTTAAAAGTATATGAAAAGTTTTTAGTCATCAGACTGACTAAGATACATTCTATATTATTTTATTAATATATAAAATGTTTTTATATACAATTTTAAATGCGCTTGTTTTGCACAAATCAATAATTACACTTTAAATTTAAAAGAAAAAACTTTTTTTTTTAAACAATAAAGAACTAAGTAAAAAAATTTATTGCTTTACATATATGTTACAATATAAAACACATAATATAATTTATAATATTCTTTTCGAAAAATAAAACACAAAGAACAGTTAATAATAGCCCTGAAAGTTATATAAGCTACCGAAACATGTTATAGCATATTTTTAGTTCGTTACATTAGGTTTTCGAAATGACTGAAATGCACATAAATAATAAAGAGTGACGGGTTTAATTTGCACTTTCAAATATATAAAAAAATGTTGATGTTCTCTAGAAAAAAAACTTACATAAAAAGCAAAAGACATTAAAATCTTACTATATTCTAGGAGATAATAAATAAAAGGTTGTTTTTTAAAAAAAGCGTTTTGTATTTGACTGATGTGTATTTATTCAAGCTAGAGACTTGTTTAACAACGAACTGGATAATACTAATTTTAAATCCTAACATCGCGTTTCAGCAACACAAGATTCAACATGTTCTAATATAGTGCTTCATGCCTAAAAGGAGACCATTCTTTTTTTTAAAACTGCCCGTATATTAATAATTTTTAATATTTTGTGTGCGTTAATTTGCGAATCTTTTGTGTTTTTGGTTCAGTACAGTTTTTTTTATTAATCTGTCGTTTACTTATGAGTGGGCTGGTTGAACTCATATAGTTAGAGTTTTTCTCTTAAAAACAAGAATAAAAAGTTTTAGAAAGTAAGATTTTAATTATTTTTATTAATTGAATACGTAAATGTTTTTTAGGTTAATAACCTTAAGAACGCGGAAAAAGTTTAAAAACACCAGTTTTTTCCCATATGTTTATGGTTTACACATTTAAAAATTCTTCTTAAAACCTTCTTGACTCAAGTTATTTGTTTTATTTTTTTAGTTTATCTCTCTGTGCTTCAGGTTTTTTAATGCACGTGTTTATACTTTTATTATACTTTTTCTTTGTTTCAATTTTTTTGATATTATTAAGATAAGTGTTCTGTTTTCTTTGGAGATTTTACTTGATTTACAACTTTGTTGTTTTTATTTACAGATACGGGCGCAGCTGCGTCTTCTATATCTTTTTCTATATTATATTGATCATCATGAATATACAGCATAGAAATTGCCAAAGGTTACGTTAAATGTCAAGTCTTCATTTAGTTTTAGCATAAACATATTTCTAATGTCTCCTACAAAATTTATTTTAAAATTTTCTTTATTATCAATTTTGAAGCTTAATTTAGGATGAGAATCTGTATTAAAATTAATTGTAGCTACCTTATAATTTTCAAGTTTGAGTTTATCATCATCAACCATATGTCTTCTTTCATTACATAGAGTTACAAGAGAATAAATATATAATTTATCATGAATACCTAGAGGATCAGTAAAAATGAACAATTCATCGATTTCAGAATAATAATGGGGATTTCCTTTATCAACTGATTCATATCCTACCCATACAACGATCTTATATTTTTCTCCTGTGATTTTATTATTACTTATGGAAAGTTTATTACCGCACACTTGTTTTCCAAATTTACATATATTAATGTTTGGCACATCTATATCTTTGGGTATGAGTTCGCACAGTGGGAACAATATTGAGGTTGCGTTTTCATCGGTTTGTTTGTTTTTAATTAAAATTGTATTTCCTTGTTTGTTTAAAGTTAAAAACCCAGTCGAAAACTTGATTTTGTTTTTATGTTTATCAAGTTTGGATTCGGCTGTTTGACATGTGGGCAAGATAAAATTGAAAGCCAATTGAATTGCTTGAAATATTGTTGCTGCTGTTGTCATGAGTCGAATTTTTATTCTTTTCGCATTAAAAAAAGTTGCATTTATTAAAAAAATTTTATAAAATAAATAGCTCTAATATTTTCTTTATTACAGAGTTATGTCAAAATATAAATTAAATTTTTTTCGAAAATAAATTAAATTAGTTCGAAAAAAAAAATTAAATTAGTTCGAAAAAAAAATTATATATAAAATCAAAATTAGTTAAAATTAAGCATAAAAAAACGAATGAGTGATTATAAGTAGATTGATCACATTTCTTGTATCTTCTATGAGCTTTTATTAAAAACAAATTAAATCTTTATAAATAATATATGTGTTTTTCCAGATAGATAAGTCGATGCAAGAAAGTGTATAGATAGTTCAACATAATTTCAATATATCTAAGTAAACTATACAAAAAAATATCAAAAACTACAAGTAAAAAAATACTTAAAATATCAATATAAATTAAAAAACCAAACTAGAAAAAAGTTTGCTAGAAAACAAAAGCGGTTTAAATCTTTATCTCAGAAAAAGTTTTTTTTATCGAACACTCATTTATTATATAACTTTTGAAGTCTTTTTTTCTCTTTTTACGAAATTCTTTTTTTTGCTCAATTTTATTTTTTTATTTTTTAAGTGTTTTTATTCTCTTTTTTATTATAGAAGTTTTTCTAGCGATTTTTCTTTTTATAAGATTTCAAATTATAAGAAAACATTATATTTGAACCGAAATTCTTGCAAAGTTTTTTTTTAATTAAAAAATTTTTTAATTTCGAAAGTTTCTAAACAAAATTACTCAGCGGGTTTGAAATGTTTAACATATGATTGAACGCAAATATGTTGACAGATTGTGTAATCAAAACATAAAGATTTCAATATATACATTTGCAGTTGTCTAATAATTAGCGACTTTCTTTTTAAAAAAGAAAAATATTTCGAATCTAACATATAAGAATAAAAAAACAACTACTCATTAATTATCGTTAATTACAACAAAACTGCGTAACATTTATTCATAAAGGTTTTGAGCATTATTCATTTAAAAACACAACACTTAAGTAGGCCTTTACTATGCCTCTCTTTCATTATATCTTCAAAAAAAAAGTCGAATGGCGTTCCGTCAAAACTATTATAACCACCTTTTCGCTAAAAACACATTAAAATACAAAACATTAGATAAATAAACACTTATATACATTACGTCTACTGTATTGTTAATTAATTGTAGTTACACTATAATTAATTTATGAAAAAAAAAAGTTGAAGTAAAAACCGAGATATTATATATTTCTTTTTTTTTACTTGCTAATTTTAAACAAAATAAACACGCGTTTTAATGTCGTTTATTTGTCAGAAAACGAAAGAGACAAAATAACTAAATAAAGTAATGAAAACATTTACAGGTATAAACTATCACATATGTGTTCAAAAGGTTTTTTCGCGGCATAGAGCAACAAATATAAATAAAAAAAAGCTTAGTCTTTGTTGCTAATATAAATGTCTTTTGTTGGGGTTTCACTAAATAATTTTTTTTTAACTGTTTTATAATGAAAATATAATAAATTAACACTATAGTAGGAGAGTGTGTATATAAAAGTCTATTTATTTAACATTTTGTATTTTAATATACTTTTGACAAAACAGCGCATGTATTAAAATTAATGATTTTACGGTCTATCGAGCGTAGTCGAAACGACACGAGCATCGATCGTTAGAAAACACAGTATTTTAGTGTAACTTTACAGCTCCACTTTGCTATTATATTTTCGAAAAAATCTGTAAAAGCGGCACTATTAACTAAACCTAAAAATCTTTTATAAAAAACACATCTTTTCTATATTTGCAAAATTTAGTGAGTAGTCTATCTTACTGATGAAACAAATACATCAATTTGTCTGTTCTGCGTCGCTCGAACCCCGTACGGTTTAAATACGAATTGAAAAAAACGCTTTATACATAACACACAGGTTTTACAAGACATCTAATGTTTTGTAAATAATTGCGTGACAAAGCTTACTTAACACGTAGATATTATTTATTTTACGTTTTTCGATGTGAAAACTATTGGGTTTCATGTTATATAAATTTGCTATAATATTGATTGAGCGATTTATAGTAAAGTTTTGATTCCAAAACTTATGAAATAGTTTCCTTTAATCTAATAACTGTTATTTGAAAAAGTTCATTTTATTTTAACAAAATGCGTGTCATATTCTTTATTTTCATATTTACTGATTTTTTTCTTCGATTCATTCAGTAAACTTATATTCGAACAGTTTTTTAACAAACGATTATAAATGGCGCTTAAACAGGGGATTCATTCATATATAGATATAGAAAAATATTTATAAGTATAGTATGTATTCGCTATCTGTTTAAAACGTAGAATCGAAATTTTATGTAGATTAGGGAATGAAGTAAATTAGTATATAAAAACATTTCTGATAAACAATTTATTAGTTATACTTAGAAAAAAAAACTAGATTTTTCATTTCTTTTGCTTCTTGTTTTGTTTAATATTTTTTAACTGTTTAATGCCGTTTAACAATTTATAGTTATTTTCTTTAGCGTAACTATAAGTGTTTCAATAATATACGTTCTTATGTTTTTATATAAAAAAATAAAGAACTACTTGTAAACCTAAGGTCCAATAAATTTCAGTGAAAATTTAATCAAAATTAATTTTTTTTCTATAGAAACGAAATTTTACTCTAACTGTCATGAAATTAGTTTCTATATAAAACAGTCTAAATTTAATTAAATTATATTTAACTTTATTAAAATTTAAATTAACTCGAACCTGTTTAATCATTTTATATAGAAGTAAATAGAACATATAATAACGGGATACTATATCAACACTACAATCGATATAATAGATTTTTTATATGTTTTTACAAGAAGTAGTTACTTCAATCTTATAATTTGTTTATTTTTTAAAGAAAATATCGACTTGTGGAGTTCAAAGGGATCCTATATGCATTGGTTATTTCTCTACTAAAATAGCATTTTCTATTTAATCATTGAGTAAAAGACTGGCGCGAAAATATGTTCTATATTCAAAATGTGTTTTTGCTATATACATTTTATATTTTTATTTTAGATCCGATTTTACGAAAATTTCGTGAAAACTTATCTTTTTTTTTTTTTTAAAATATAGGTTTAGAAAGCTTTTTGATATAGGGCATGTTTTAACGTCATTTTATTATCTGTTTGCTTTCTAATGTATCTAATAATATGAATTAATAAACAAAACGGAAAACAAATGTATCAAATACGACGGCTTTAAAAAACTAGAAAAAAAACATAAAGGATCTAGTTCGATGCAAAAAATGAAAATAAAATAAAAAAAAACAATAGAACAGAATAACAAACAAACTAACATTAATAACGAACAAAGTGATGTTTTTAATGTCTTTCCTCTTACAAGTAAACTATATAATTTATTATCCTGGACTTCGACAGTAAAAAAAGTCAGGGTGTTTTATGATGAATAGGTGTGATGCTTTCGACAACTTCAGTTAAAAAATTTACGATACAAACAAGTCAAAGTATCAGTCATAAAAAATATAGGGTTATTTAAACTGATACTTTATTTTGTTTTCTAGCTAAAAAAGTAAATAAAAAATTTTTTAGTTTCACTAATGCATCAACTACTGAAAAAGTTTTACTAACTGAAATAAAAAAGTTTTTCAGAGCAACATTTTTTATGCGCGTGGTTCGGTTGCCTTATATAACAGAATACTGGACTAAAAGTGCGTTTTAAAATACACCCCAGTAAGCGAAAGCTTTTCTTATAGGTTATTTAGTTTAATAAGCATGATCTTTTTTATTTAAAATGAAATCAAACGCGAAAAATATACAAGAATTTCCAAAAACAAACACTAATTTTATAAATAAAAAAGTGTCAGAAGTATATGAATCTGGCTAAACATTAGAGATAAATGAGCCTATGCTAAAACATTATGATTGATATAGTTATAAAACTTATATGTTCAATAAACTTGATAGAATTAAAATAAAGTTATACTTGTGTTGCGATTCAACCAATTCAAATGTGTGTAACATTCGGATGTATTTAAAAATCAAAAAAAATATAAAAAAACAAGCCAAAATATTAAAATAATAACAAAAAAAACACTTATATAGACAATTTTTATACAAGTTATCAGTAGCGCAACCAAAATGCTTTTTTTTCTAATTTAAGTGCCATAAATGCCTTTTTTCAGTTTAAATGTCATAATGCTTTTTTTTTTCAATAAAATATCATAAATCTCTCTTTTCTTCAATAAAATAAAAAACCTTTAAATTAAAGTAGTACGTTTTCGAATTTTTAATTATAGTAGAATAAAAACATACAGATGGTTTTGTTTTCAAAGTGGGTTTTGTGTATGTATTCATAAATAAATAAAAATTGTTATAAAAACTGTGTTTTTATAATGTTTTTTTACGAACGAAGTTTCAAACCAATAACTGATCCTTTATATATAAGTGTGTAGAAACGAATTCGGTTGTTTTTCAGTTTAAAAAAAGCGAATTTTTATTGCTATTTAAATTTTGATAATACTGAGTTGTGCAAAAAAAAAACAATTAAAACAAATTATTCTATCAATAAATCAAAAAAAAATATAATAAAGGGCATATTATTCTATAATTTAGTTTATTTGGCGTTTTCGAATGATATAAATAATATCGTTACTATATTAAACTATCGTAAAAATAACAAAGCCATATTATCGAATAATATGAAACGGTCGTTTTAGAAACTTTTAAATGCCTTTTCAAAGTTTTTAAATGCCATAAAAATAAAAAATAAATGTTTTTTTTTGGTTGCCCTAAATATTATTTATATTTTGTTTCTCATAATCTTTAACTATTTTATCTTAAGATTATTAATAAAATCTCTTGTAAAATTAT
>SBJP01000735.1:0-11106 GCA_014805705.1 Cucumispora dikerogammari
TAGTTGGTTGGGTGGGTTTGTTTAAGGTGTGGGGTTTGTGGGGAGGGGGGGGGGGGGGGGGGGGGGGGGGGCGTTAAAGTATAATGTTTTTTTCGATAAAATTATAGTAAAACCAGTTATTTTTTGACGATAAAAACGAATTTCTCGACAAGAGTTTCTCAAAAATATTGTTTGAAATTTTAAAAAATTTATTCTTTACAGGGTAACTTATTAGATTTTTTTTTGAATTTTTTCTTCTTGATTTGACATATTTTTTCAAATTCTCCCACAAACACACTATGTTCTAGTATGATTTAGTTTTAATTTGGTTCTCAAGTTTTTTTTATATGATTTATTTTTTATGAAAATATCTAATATTTTACACAATTAAATACGCCTTTGATCAATTGTCATAGTTAATGATAAAATTCAACAAATTTTGTGGATATCGTGTCAAAATTGATCATATTTGGGTTTTAATCCTTAAGACAATTTTGGGTATAAAAATTTTGCTATAAATCACATATATCTTTTCGAATTTTTGTCCAAAAAAACCAAAAAAAAAAGAAAAAAAAAGGCAATAAAATAATATATTTTTTTAATTCTTTTTATTTATTTTTAAAGAAGAATTGCTTATTAAAGCAATGTTTAAGGCAAAGGATTAAAACCAAACTTTTCAATTTATCATGAAATTTATATCTCTAATAGAAAATCAGTAGAACTTAGGGGACACCTTTCTATTCTTGTTGGATATCTATCGATGTTTCTTCTATATCCCACCTGTGGTATTCACTGAAACAATTATATACGCAAAGAAACACACCACACTGCTTCATTTATTTTGAATTGTTGTTCTTTTTCTTTTTTGACGTCTACAGTTTATGCAACCAGGCCGTGTCGTGCTTTTGACAGGATAATGTTAAAATTTATGTTTCGATGCTTTTAAAAAACCCGTCGTTTTTTATCAAATACTCATCAAATTTACAGTGAAAATCAAAATGGTCTAACTTTTGTCCTGAACAATATTCTTTCAGTAAGACATATGCGTAGTAGATTAGAATTTGTAGAATGTGCATTGTAAATCTATTTGGCCAACGAATAGTTTTCCTTTTAATTAGTTAACATTTAATCATTTGATCAAATTTATCAACACCTTCCATGTATTTATTATATTCTTAATGTAAGAGGAAATTGTTTTTCCTTTATCAGAAAGAACACACCTGGTATCATGGCAGTTGGTAATCATTGCCACCTGTCTTTTGTCATTCCATATCAAAACTTCAACCTCAGATTTGGAAAAAACAGTTTGGGTACCTTTTAGAAGAGCTTTCTTTAGTTTGGTTAGCTTGTCCGGACCTCCCCTTCTATCTCGCAGCGTTCCGCACACGTATATTTCTGAAGAAATAAGTGCTTTTGTCATGCTGAAAGAATTATAATAATTGTCCATATATAATCTCCTGTACTTTCCTGTCAAAAAACGAGTAAGGTTTTTGACTGTATTTTCTAAAGTTGAAAATTCTTCACAAATACGCATATTCAGTACATAACCAGCAGTAAACTCGGCGCAAACATAAAACTTCATCCCCCATTTATCTGGTTTCAGGGGACTATATATCCTGTTTTTTATCTTTTTTTTAAAAGCTATCATTTTTTCGTCAATAGAAATGCGTTCTCCAAGCTCATCTTTTCCCGAAAACAACGATTCAATGTAAAGAATTGTTTTGCAACTCCTTTTCAATTTATTAGATACTATGTCAATTTTAGAGATCATAGTTATCATTTTGTTAATTTCTGTAAATCTCTCCAAAGACATTAGTCTTGCGATCAAAGAATTGTACACAAATTTTTTCGATTTTCGCCAACAATGTAATGTGCAAAATTCGAAACATTTTTAATCCCCTACTGCATATAAATTGAGAGGTATGTTTTCAGTTCTTGCACGGTTATTTGTGTTGAAAGGATCTTGATTTTTTTGATTTTTTTAAGTTGTTTTTTTAATGTTAATTTATGTATAAAGTTTATTAATTTTTCAGTGAAAAAAAGCTCAATAAATCTTTCAACGGTCTTTGGGATTTTAACTTTTATTCCGCGCGCACGATGAAGAAATAAGGCACCATTGGTTTAATTTGACTTGACCAACCATTGGCATCTATATTTTCAAAAGATTCGATATTGTTTCGTGTTGCAATAGAGCTGTTTACTGTGTTTTCGGTTGTAATAACAGTTTCGGACTCGATATCACTTGTAAATAACAGATCATCTAAAATTCTTGAATCATTGTCCATCTGGGGAATAATATTTAAAAATTTTCCAGTATTTTTATAAAAATATTTATGTATTTCTTTAATTGACAAAAAAATCAGAGAGGGTGTTTGGATCTTGTTAAGTTCTGATTTTGTTTTGATATAACGACAGTTGTCTACATTATAAATAGTTCGTGGCATATATAGACAGTAAAGCTACTAGAATCTAAATTGTTTTATTAAATCCGATAAAATTCGAAAACTACAGAAAATACTAAAACTTTTCATTTTTCAATCTCATAAAGCACATTGTATCTTTTAAATACAGGTTTATGATTAATAAATATTGTGGATGCATAAATAAATATTATATATGCATTAATAAATATTAAGTATGCATTAATAAATATTATATATAGATAACCAAATATTATATATAGACAAACAAATATTTTGCATACATAATATTTATTAATGCATAACCCTGAAAACAAAAAAAACCTAAAATAAAAAAGATGTACTTTAAACTCACTTTTTTTAAAATAATCGTATCTATATAGGACAATTTTATGTTAGAAAAACAAAAAAAATTTAAATTATCGCACTTTTCTGCTTGTATGATAAAGGTAAGGTTGTGTTTGTTCTTCATCGAAATTCAACTTTTCCAAAGTGGCTGTGTTTTTGACGGATTTTGCTATTTTTTTATTTGCAAGTATTTATTAAACTCATATTGGTTTTGTTGCCAATATTGGGAAATGGATATTTCCTCCTCTCCAGTTTCTAACCATTTTTACAAAATCTTTTGCAATAATTTTATCGAATATATTTTAAGACTTTTTTACAGTCAGTTTAAAAGTTGTTAAAACATACGAATTTTTACTATGCTGGAAAGCACATGTCTCGATCTCATCTTTCTAAAATTAATAAAAAAAACAAAAAAGCCTTGGATATCTGCGTGATCACAATATATTAGACTGCATCTATTTTTCCAGACGAGGAAAACTGGGCTTACTTGCGTAAATTATCGAATAAACCGACTTACTCGTGTAAGACTCTGAAAACGCTACGAATATTTGCATGATCCATCGAAAATAAACTTCGATTGTTTGGTGATCCAAATAAAAACAATTTTACTTGTTTGCGTGGTTCAAAAAAAAATATTTACGCATATTTGCTAATCTCCCTAAAAAACTATTCATATTTGCGACATCTCGCTAAAAAAAACCACGCATATTTGCGTAATCTATCGAAAAAAAAACTACAGATATTTGCGTTTTCTCACTAAAAAAAAACTGGGCATATTTGCGTAATCACGGTAAAAAAAAACTACGCATATTTGCGTAATCACGGTAAAAAAAAACTACGCATATTTGCGTAATCACGGTAAAAAAATAAACTACGCATATTTGCGTAATCACACTAAAAAAAAACTACGCATATTTGCGTAATCACACTAAAAAAAAACTACGCATATTTGCGTAATCACACTAAAAAAAAACTACGCATATTTGCGTAATCACCCGAAAAAAAAACTACGCATATTTGCGTAATCACCCGAAAAAAAAACTACGCATATTTGCGTAATCTCCCAAAAAAAAAACTTTGCATATTTTCGTAATCTCCCAAAAAAAAACTACGCATATTTGCGTAATCACCCGAAAAAAAAACTACGCATATTTGCGTAGTTTCTGTCTTAGGGGTTAAAATTGGGAAAAAAACATATAAAACAGAATATCATTGATGAATAAACCCGTTTTTTCAAGCAAAATGAATCTGTCATTCATGTATTAATGTTTATAAAAAAAACGGCGGGTGATGCTGTTTTTGTAGTAAACCGATATCATTAATGTGGATTAGTGAAAACAGCGGGTTTTGAGTTTGCTAGAGTTAAATGTTTAAAAATTATGAAAAAAAGTATAAAAACGATTGTTATTGATAAAATCAAAAAATACTTGTTTTTAAAAGAATCAAGATTATGTATAAATAGAGCTATCGAACTATAATAAAAAAAACCACGAATAAATGTTGTTTTGACAGTTTTAAACAATTTTTTTTAGTTGATTAAGAGGGTAATAAGCTTTCAAAAAACTATTTAATATAAAGATTCGGCGAGTTTGTTGAAGTGTGTACTAAACAACTAAACAGCTCTTACGAAAAATAAAAATTATAAAAGTCGAATTAGAAAGCCGTGGGCTCTGTTGTGTATTTTTGAAAAAAAACAAAACGAATTTTTGAAAAACTTACGAAAGTTCATGATAAAAAAATCTCCGAAAAAATACTACCTAAACACGAAAAGGTTGACATATTGTAAATAACACTTTGCTAGAAAAACAAACTTGACTTAAAAAAAAACATTTAAAAACTTCGTTTTAGAGAGACAAGACAAAACACACTCAAACGATAGACATCTAATAAAATATCTTAAAAAACATGTCAATTCTAAAGATAAAAACATCAAAAAACTTTAAATTATACAAAAAAAGCTTTTTATAATTTATTGCTAAAAACTCTTTTTTATTTTTAAACCAAGAAAAATTGAAATGTTTTTAATATAACTTTCACATATTCACAAGTCAAAATAAGTCTTTTTATGTAACAATGATTTATTTATTAAGGAGTTATTTGTTAATAAGCTTTTAAGTGTCTTTTTCTTTTTTTATTTATGATTAGAAGAATTTTAACTCACTTAAATAGTGAGGATATTATTACTTTTTGTATTAGTAAGCTTTTATAAAAATAAATGTTTTTTTATTTTAATTGTTATTTTTTCGCTAATAATTTAATCAAAAAAAAAACATAAAAAACTGTTCAAAGAAAATTAAAAAAACTTCTATATCTATATATTTTACGGCATGTTTTTTTTGTCCAAAACTGATCAAGCGGTAAAAAACATAAATTTAAACGTGAACGAAAAATTTCGACTTTTTTATATGTAGAGTGTTACTCTATAGCAAATCTTTGTTATTTGAATTAACATACAAAAAAGAATCTATTTTTTCAAACGAAAACATTTAGAGTATTACAAGGTCTGTGTCCCATATTATTACTGCTGAATGATACGATTATTATGGTCATTGGCTAAAATTTTAGTGTCTAAAAAAATCTGTTATAAAATCACTTTGTGAGTTTATGATATAACTAAAACATATTTAAGAACATCAGATGTCTGTTGAAATATTTAACAAAAATACGTAAAAAGGATAGAAATAACTTAAAAAACGTTCTTGTTCTTATTAAAATGTATAAATTTATACTTCTTTAAAAAAAACGTTTTTTTGACAAACAAACGATTTTTGTTTCGTTTTTTTTGCTTTAACAAAATTATTTTTATTGATATCTTCAATTTTTTTTAAAAAGGGGAGAGCTATAAGCAACTTTTGTCTAAACACTGTTATAAAAACAGATCATTAAAAAATTATAAAATGCTTTTATTGTTTTAATTTTTAAAATAATTTTCGTTAATGTAATTAAAAGTAAAATTTTGTTGATCATTTATTTTTTAAAATAATATTGTAGCCGATTTGCTATGGCGAGAATATCGCTTATTCAAACAACTATCAAATATGATACAAAACGAAAAATTTTTTATCGAAAAGTGTCAGATTAGAATAGACGCTGAAAAAAAAAGATTTTTTTATCAATAATGTTTCAGATGTAATAGAAAAGAATTTTCTGCAGTAAAAAGCAACAAATACAAAGTAGTTTTTTTACGAATAAAGTATTAGACATGATACAAAAAAAATTTACAAAAAAGTATTAGATCTAATGCAAAATGAAAACTTTTTTACAAAACAAAGAATTAAATCTGATAAGAACATAACTCTATGTTCGCGCATCTAAATCTTATTTAATATATAACTGAACTTAGGCTAAAAAAAAGATAAAAAATTACAATCCGTTTATCATTTTTCTACAAAGAGTTTTATTTTCTAATTTATTATTGCTTATTATAAATTTTCGTTTATAAATGTGTATTTTAATTAATTTTATATAATACAATATATTTTTAATTCTTGAGAATAAATGTTTTGCCAAACAAGACCATTTCGTCATTATATATATTTGTTCAATTTAAATAAGAATGTTTGAGTCAGAATAGTTAGATTATAGAGAAAAAAGTACTAAAATAACTTTAAAAAATAAAATTTATGACAAAAAACTTTAAGACTTAGTTAATATTAATCAGTAAATATATTGTAAATGTACGAAACGATGTTTTTATAGCTGTTTCACTAGTACCTACTGATACAATTCATTTCAAGTTCTTGATTTAATCTTCGTTCGTTTTATATGTATGTCTTCTAAGTAAAAAATGAGCTTCACTAGAGTATTTTGAGAAAGAGTTATTTTATTTTTAAAAAATTAAATAAAAACTAAGAGAACAATATTATTATTTAAGTATATTTTTTCAAAAATAAATGTAACATTTTTAAAACAGAACAGACAATTTTAAAAATAGATGGCGACTTTTTCAAAATAAGCTGAAATTTTTTTTAAAAAAGCTTGGCAAATTATATAATCACAAGTCACGAATATTAAACTACTTAGATGCTCTTTATTCTGCGAAACAGAACTAACAAATTGCTTGGCGCACACGTGATTTATGAAAAAAAACAAAGATTAAAAAACACTAAAAAGTGACGTGTTTTTGATCATGTTAATTACAAACGATAACTTTGCATAAGCTACAAAATATTTTTTATGATACATCTCTTATTATTGTTTTTTGACAATATATTAACTACAGTCTGAACTTCAAATGAAACAAAAGTTTATCACAAACATAGATTTTTATCAAAAAACAGGATTTTTTTTTAAAATATAAAACACTAAAAAACTTACTTTCAATTAAAAAAACTAAAATTGTGTTTTTTTTTTGTTTACTTGACTTTTAATTTAAGTTTATAAAGCTTTAATATATGTTATGAGCAAGGCAATTTTAGAAATCTAAGAAGGCTACTGAAACTGCTTTCTAATTTATTCATATCAGGCATTTTATCGCCTGTTGTATATAATTTTTTTTTCCGACTGTGGCGTTGAGTCTTTTGAATTTTTCAAGATATAAAACACATCATCTAATATTTATTTTATTAAATTGGGCTTGATATCTTTTTTAATTTCTGTTGTTTACTTACTAATCTTCATCATACATTGATTCGGCTCAGACTTTAAAGGTTTATTAAAACAGTTAACAATCGTATCAGTAGATACGTTTTTCCATGTCAATTTAGTCATGCAAAATGCATCAATTAACGAAGTATTTTTAATTCTTTTATTTATATATTTAGCAGAAACCGCATTATAAATCATAGAATCTGCCACAACTTCTATATTGGTCTTTAAAAGGATTAATTATACTCTGATTAACGTCTGAATAAGAGATTCGGTGTTTTTTAACAAAAATATGATACCTATGTTGCTAAAAGTCGCATTAAGCGAATGACATGTAGCATTATTCATAATTAATGCTAATTTTTTTTTCTTTTGACATACGAAGATTAAGCTTTTCTAGCTAGCTAGTAAATATTGATCAGGTCATCCAAGCAAAACAAGAATGTTTATATTATACTTAATGTAACTTAATTTAACACCATTTAATGCAATAGTAGATTTTGTTTTTTTTATAAGAAAATCGACTATTTTTTTTTTAAGCAACAGAATAAGAGAATTTAATCTTTCTTTGGAAATTTTAATTTTTTAGTTTATCGTTGATACGAACAAAACTTTTAATTGGTAGCAATCTATAACATAGAGCCGTTTCGTCTCAATTAAAAACATTTTTGCTTTCATATTTAAAAATGAGGCTTTCTGTTTTCTTTAGAAAAACAATAGCAGATTTGTATCAGCTTATTTTTTTTTCTTTTAATGGTTTGATTAATTTAATATTTTTTTTAAATCTAAAGAGCTGTTCAATTTTTTCTTTAAAATTAAGCAATGAGGCTCTAGCTGCTACTTTTAAAAGCAATATTTTTAAAACAGGGCCGTTTAAGAAAATGTCTCAATTTTTAACACACAGAAACTGACATATATTCATCGTTAAGTTTATAAGAAACTTTTTCTGAATCATCTAAACACACTGGCTTTAGAATTGTGTCTATTTCAAATTTAATTCTAAACAAAGCTTCTTTTGATATTTTAAATTTAGCACATATTACTCTGTCTTTCATCTTTTTCTTTTTTATTTATTCACAAATCTGTATTTTAGTTCGCGCGGATAGTTTCTTAGACATTTATATTATAAAATCACTTTTTTATGTAATTCCCTAATTTGAGTTTTTATTCATATTAACTAAATTTATATTTTAATAGATTTTTTAACTATATGCTCCAAACCGAAGTTTTTTCAATAAACAGAGTTTTACCGGTTTTTTTCTCATTTGAGGAGGCGAAGGTATTATTATAGACGCTCTAGATTCTTTTCAAAATACCAAATAAAAAAGCTAAAATTCTTTCAATTATGAATTAATATCTATGTGTTCATATGTTTTTCATATAAGTATAAAAAAATATAAATGTTACAAAAATATTGATCTGCATTATTAAATGAAACTATATTAGTTTTCTTTCATTGATAGTGTACATAAACGTTTAATCGCCATATAAACAAGTGTTTATAATAGTTTATTTCTTTCGAGTATCATCTAATTAATTCAACTTAAATATTAAGCATAAATCACTACGTCAAAGTAGCATACTGGATACTTATTAAATAATAATGTTACATAGTTTTTAAAAAAAAAACATAGTCTTTATTAATGATGCTACTGTGTAAATTTTTTCACGCTTTTTCTTCGGGAAATAAAATCCGGTTATCTATAGGCTTATAACTGCTCTTATATTTATATTAGTATAACCGCGTATATAATTCTAAGCATTATAAAAAAATAAGACAATTTGAAAAATTCTCACTATGAAAAAAACTTTGCAAAAAAACAATTTATGCAAAGTACACATACAAAAAAATATCGGGACGTTTGATATTACAAGACTGTTGCGTGAAAATACAGAGTTATTAATGAATATATAGAAAATTATTAAAAAATATATAGAAAATTACTAATAAATATATAGAAAATTATTAATGAATATATAGAAAATTAATAATATATATATATAAAATTAATAATGAATATATAGAAAACTAATAATAAATATATAGAAAATTATCAAAGAAAAAAAAATTAAAATCATTACTCTATATATACAAAAATACTAAATATATAGAAAAACGACACCATGACTACTGACGATACCATTGCCGGAATAAATGATAACAGAAAACGAAGAACCACCATAACTTTTGAAACATTAAAAAACATATATATAATGATGCAGAACAACAAGAGGCCTAAAGAAATTTCCAGAGACTTGAATATCGCTTTACCGAACATTTACAATTTAAGCAATAAAATTTTTCTAACGGATGAATTAGATGCTTCTTTACGAGAACTTGTACTCAAATTGGGGCGAAAAAAGGATGAGCTTGTAGAGCAACAAGTTTTATTAGCAAATATAGTGCAGGATGATCCGGCACTTACACAAAAAAGAATAAGGGTTTGTTTAGCTAACAAGGGAGTATCTAGGTCACAAGGAACAATTTCTCTTTATTTGAAGCAGTTAGGAGTAAGCAGAAAAAGGGCTGTAAAGTTCGGGAAAAAAGAAATTTCGCTGAGGTAATCAACCTGCGGAAAAACTTTGCTATACGAACTAGATTACTTGACGACTACAAACTAATATATTTGAATGAGACGGGATTCTACTCTGTTCCTCGGCTCGTTATGCATATAGTCCGATTAACACCTCTGCACGTATAATAGTCCCTACATCAAAGAAAAAAAATATTTCATTATTGGCCATGATTTCTAACAATAAAATAATCAATTGAAAGATTATATCTGGTTTCTTTAATTCAGTATCTTTAGTTAAATTTTTAAGGGTTTCTAAAGACGAAAATTTATTCTTCAATAAAACTGTTTTAATGGATAATGTAAGGTTCCACAAAAGTACCGAAACCCTATCCTATTTAACTTCGAATAAGATACCACATTTATATTTACCCCCATACAGTCCCGATTAAACCCTTTTGAAGAAGCATTTTCAGACTTGAAAAACAGATATTATAGCGTGAGGCCACGGCCCTCGAGTCTTGTTGGAGTCGTATCAGCGATTGAGTGGGTTATTAATGGTATGAACTCGAATTTGGATTTCAGTGTTTTTTACCCGCATTTGAGAAAATACTTGGATCTTGCTTTTTCCGGTCATAGGTTTTAATTAAAATTCGTTTCAACAATCCTTTTAGTGTTATATGTAACGAGTTACATTTTGGACCAACTCTTATATATTTAAAAGAAAACCCCCTTATTATTATCATCTTCTTATATTAATTTACATCTCTATCGCATTCCCTACTAATCTCAGACTTATTCAATACTTAATCTTATATATTTGGTAATAATTCTATAAATATCCTGTTAGCCTTTCCAGATAGCATTGTAATTTTCTATGTTTTATTAATAATATTATATATTGATTAAAAATTTTCTATATGTTGATTAAAAATTTTCTATATGCTTATTAATAACTTGCTATATATTGATTAATAATTTTCTATATATTTATTAATAATTTTCTATATATTTATTAATAATTTTCTATATATTTATTAATAATTTTCTATATATTCATTAATAATTTTCTATATATTTATTAATATTTTTCTATATACAGTATAATCTCGATTATAACATATTTCGATTATAACATAATCTTGAAACATTTTAAATAAATATATATTAGACTAACATCTTTCTCTCGATTTAAACATAAAATTTCGATTTTTGCATATTTTCGATTATAACATACATTTTTTCAGATTATGTTATAA
>SBJP01000736.1:0-11106 GCA_014805705.1 Cucumispora dikerogammari
TGCATTGTTGCTTTTTATCTGAATTCAAATTTCTCTTTTTGTTATTTATTTGTTTTTTTGGTTATTATAATGGCCATTTTGATTTTTTTGATTTTTTTTGGCCATTATAATGGCCACTTTGAATTTTATTGATTTTTTTTTGGCCATTATAATGGCCACTTTGAATTTTATTGATTTTTTTTTGGCCATTATAATGGCCATTTTGAATTTTATTAATTTTTATTTGGCCATTATAATGGCCACTTTGAATTTTATTGATTTTTTTTGGTCATTATAATGGCCACTTTGAATTTTATTGATTTTTTTTTGGCCATTATAATGGCCAAAAATTGTGAAAGGGTTAATATCACTAATTTTTCTATTTGACACTAAAACCGAAGGACTTACATAAAAATTATTTTATGATAAAAAAGCACTCAAATATTAATAAAAAACAAATTGACCGTTATAAATAGCATAAATAAAGTCAAAAACCTAATATTAACAGAAAAACAAAAAAAGTTACATTCTCCTTAATTATCGAAAATATTACTGTCGTGTACTATAAAAACAAAACCTTTTAATTTATGTTTGAAGTTTAAAGCCAAAAAAGATTTAAATTTGTTCAAAAAAAGTTTCTTTATTAGCAGCTCTTTTAGTAAATTAATTTTTGTAGAGTAGTTTTTATTAAGACAGTAGTTCGTTCTCTTCTTAAAAAAACATGTTCTTTTAGTATTTTTGGTTTTGCTATTTTTTACCTGTAACGTTTTTAAACAGAAATGTAAACATTAACCAATATGTTTTTTTAAAAAAAATTTGCGTTTATAAAAATAAGAAAAAACTGGGTAAAAGTGCCGAATAAACAAACGACATTTAATTAAAAAAGACACATGATAAATGTGTAAAACAGATTAGTTTGCTTCAAATCGTCGATTCTCTGCGCAAAATCATAGATTACTTCTAAAACCATTGAGTTTTGAAGACAAACCTTAAATGTTCAAAATGTCGAAAAAGCATAAAAAAATACACAATCAAAAAACAAAGAAGAGCCAATAATAATGTGTGCATTTAGAAAATGTGAAAAGAAACAACAAATCATCAGAAAAGACTTCGTTTTCTTTAAAATCAAAGCATCGTTGTCTAAAATCCTATTGATTATCTACGAAAGATCACAACTTACTTAACCAAAAAACATAAAAAAGAAATACGGGGCCAGAATGAACCTTATAAATACAATAATTTACATTTTTAAACAACAATTTAAAAAAATAAAAAAAACGAAAATATGAAGATCAAATAAAGCTGTACAACTAGATGAAACAGCACTAAGTACTACAAAAATACAATACGAGTAGAAGATTTGAACGAATATGGTGAATTGGTGGAATATGTGGGAGAACGAAAAACGTGTTCTACAAGCTTTCACGTAGAAGAACACAGAAAGTAATGCATGAATAAAGAAATAAAAGAGTAGGAAAAAAACAAAAATATGATGACAGCCGAGCGGAGAGGTTATAAAAAACTCTAAAAAAAAACAGAGTTTTATACACCACACGATATGTCACAAAACAAACACCGTAAACCGCGAAAACTCAGACATTCACACACAACATAGAGGCATACTAGAGATAGCTCAAAAAATATATAAAATCAGAAAGTTCTAATAACAAAAAAAGGTTAAAAAGACTTGTCGCCTTTTATGTTTTATTAAAAACTGTAAAAAAAGATGTTCGGAAACTATTGCTCGGAATACCACACTTAAGACGTTTTAAATAAACTATTTATTCAAAAATTACTTTTTTTTTCATTGCAAAAACATTGTTTGTACAAAAGCGTTTTTTACTAAAAATTGTTTTCAACAACATAGAAAAATAAGTATTAAAGCCCACACAACACTGGGTTTCAAAGCCAAAAGCAAACAACTGCATTTGGAGAGCCAATCTGATTATCTATTTTAAAACTTTTATGATAAATCATATAACATACATCGATACGCAAAGGCTTTTTGCACGTTGAGCAATAAGTAAAAGAATTTTGTTTTTTAGTTTTAAAACAGCATGTTTAACTTCTACTTTTACTATTGCGTATTTACAATAGATTTAATTTGTATTTTTTAAAGTTTTGATCAAGTGTTTGTTCTTAATAGAATTTTTGTGCGTAATTTCAACAAGGCCGCTCTCTGATCAAAAAGATTAATTAATATAAATTAACACCTTAAGCAAGTGTTCAAATTATTTGAGTGTTTACAATATATTTTATATAAAAAGTATGTAATATGTATCATAGAATTAATAATGTACATTGCTATTTTATCAGGTCTCATTTCGCTCTTGATTTTATTAAAACATGATGTAGAGTTGATAGCATTTCATATACTGCTCTTATCTTTAAATCATGATCTCTGATAATATTGACTTTAGCTTAGTTTTTTGTTTTATTATCGCCAATATTTGTTTTTCGATAACTAAAAAAGATTTTATAAAATACATCACTTTTTTTTTATTGAAGTTTTTTATGCCATATAAAATCTTAATTTAAACGCACTTTTAAATCTTTTATATATCTTGTGGCGCACTCTACAATCACGCACATTTTCATAAAAAACACTGCTCACTCACGTCTTTAAAAAATCAAAAATATTATAAAATTATTTAATGTATACTTTCTGTTTATCTTTTTATTAGTTTTTTTTCGTATATTTAATTTTAACTGAACCATCTGTGTATAAACTGCAATTACATATAGATGAAGTCTTAGAAACGACTAAAATATAAAACATTATGCTATATTTAATAGAGCTTATTAGCATATGTGATTTCAAAACTATATTTTTTTAAAACTTTCACATTTTTATCAATGTATAAATCTTCGTATGGGCTATATATAAGATTAAATATGTTGTTTAAATAAAAGATTGTTTTTTTTATGTAGAAGTTTCTTAGATCTTGTTTTTACAGTGTGCTTTTTTTTATTTAACTCTGTTAAGCTTAAAATTAGAATAATCTGCGTAAATCGTTTATAGCTCAAATGCTTGTATAATATGTTTCTCATAAAATGATATATCAAGTGTAACTAAACATATTTTTATCTAAAGAAAACAAATCAGAAAAATACTATTATCGCAACTAAGTTTTTTTATTTCTTGAATCGTCACAAGTATAAAGCTTTTCTCAGAGATCTTATAGAATGTATATTCTGTTTTGTGAAAAATTCTGACATATCTTTTGTTAACTTGCCTGAATATATATAAGAAAAAGACATCTGTAAGAATATAATTAACGTACGCTTTCAAACTGTCTACAATTTTTTTTAAATGTACAGTTGCTTTAAAAAACGTTCTTATTTTATTTTTTAATGTACTAGACAGCTCAGGTAAAACACCAGGAGTTATATTAATAATGTTTATGCATATTGTTTTTATATTAAAAAACGATTTAACACTCAAAATAACTGACTTTAAAACGTTATCAATATTTATATTTAAAACTATCAACAAAATAAAACAATTTTTTTTAAATATAACATTTAAAAAATAAAAAAAATTTTGTTTCTGTAAATGTATTAATAGTCTTTTTATTTTGTTTTGAAATTTTTTTTGGCTTAATCGACTAACTTAATTTTATCTGACTTTTTATTAAGCATTCAAGTGATCATTTTGTTTTTAATGTTTTTTTTATTTACTTTTTAATGTACACTTCGTTTTTTATTGTTTTTTTCTTAATATTTTAATGAACGTTTTGATTTTTTCTTGATATTTTATTTGTCGTTTTTATGACCAAAATAATGAAAAAGTTAAAAGACTCGCTTTGTAATTTCATTAAGCTAAAATTAACGTTATAAACGAAAAAAACAATGTTGTTTAGTAAAAATCGTAATAAGTAAAGACCCTAAATGCTGGCTTCTTTCTTGCTTTGTCAGCAAAAAGTGAAGAAAATGCTGAAAGTCTTTTTTTATTTCTATGGAATTTGTAAAAGATATTGAAAATGTCGTAATTTTTTTATTCTAGCTATTTATTGAAGAAAAATATAAAGAAGAACTCATGTCAGCGTCAAAAAATTTAAAAAACCAAAACAGTCTTCATATATACCATTTTTCAGTCAAGGTTCACATTTTACTAATCAAAATTCACATTTTATCAAACAAAGTTTTCATTTTACCAATCAAAGGTCTCATTTTACTAATCAAAAAAACATTTTATAAATCGAAGTTCACATTTTAAAAAACAAAGTATACATTCAACAAAAACTTTTTTAATATAAAATCTCTAAAAGTATTTTAACTCAAAACTATAAGAGAAAACCAAATACACAGCAAAAAAAAACATAGATAACGCGCATCACAACAGAACGTCCCAAACACGAGATATTAATACACAGAAGACCTATGAAAAAAATTTAAACATAAGCAGCGAAAAACGGGAAATTTTATTAGTAGCTGTATTTGATAATAAAAGCACAATTAAAAAAGTCGCGATTACAATTAAAATAAATTATTCAAATGCACGAAAATTCATGTCTAAATTAAATATCGAGACAAAGAGTGAACAAGCCAAAAGGAAGCTCAGAAAAATCAACTTTAACTGTACTCATATGCAACAAAATCAAAAACATAGTGTCGGAAAATCTGCAGTGCACGCTAAGAAAAATCAGAAACAAACTTTTGGCTTCTGAGCTTGAAGGTTTCTCTATATCATTATCTAGTATCGCTCGTGATTTCACCAGAATGCTAATTACACTAAAAAAAACACACAGGAATTATATCGTATAAACGACTCCCAGATATTTTTAGGTAGAAAATAATACGCACTTTGGTTCAACGAGAACTATAGTAATGATTACTCTAGTGTCGTTTTTATTTATGAGTCTTCGTTTAATTTACACTTTAGTATAACAGTCGATCGATCACGGATCGAAACAAGAGCCAACGTTATAGTTTCAACTATAAGAGACGGCGCGATTCACTTATTGAAAGTATATCTTCCAATGAGATGATTTATCACAAAGTTGTTTCAAATTCTACCGTAAACAGAGATATATTTGAAGAATACTTAGAAGATTTTTTCTCATATCTAAAGCATGTTAAAAATCGCGATAGAGCGTCTATAATATTAGACAATGCTAGAATTCATCGACTCGCGGTAATACAAATAATTACGACAGAATATGGTTTCACTTTTAAGTTTTTGGCACTCTATTAGTATATGCTTAACCACATTGAGAATGCTTTTTCAAAGATTATAAGTCACATAAAATCTAGACTGAGGGGTGTCGAGAGTGTGCCTTTGAGTAAAATGATTAACAGTAGTGTTGAAAGTGTTACTCAAAAGGATTGTATTGGATATTTTCGTTATATTACAAGAAACATAGTTAATTGCGCAGCGGGACTATCATACAAGCATTAAAGCACTTTAAATAAATACTTTTTAGTTATCGGTTTTTTTAAACTGGCAATTTAAAAGTATCGCTGTTTTAAATAAGCGATTTTTCTGTCATAAGAGAGATTTTAAAAACATTATTAAAATTAAGAACAATCGCGTCGAAAAAAAAACAATGCATAGTAAAACATGAACTTTGATTAGTAAAATGTGAGCTTTAGGTTAGTAAAATGTAAACTTTGATCGATAAAATGAGAACTTTGATTAGTAAAATGTGAACTTTGGTGAGAAATAGTATATACTACTATATAGTAATCATCTCTTTATGTCAACAAAAGATAAAATTTTTAGTCAAATATGTCATGTAATTGTAGATCCGATAAAAATTAACGAAAGAACACATTTTTCATCACAAAAACACGTTAAAAATGCAACAATAAAACATCACAACTAATTTTTTTTAAATAATAAAGATATTTGATAAAAATAAACAAATACAGAAGCATTTTTACAATCCAAATCATCGCTCTATAATTTGCGACATCTCGCGACAAATCATCTTTTTATTAAGTATCATTATCTCACAGCAAAGAAAACACCGAGTATAAACAGCATGACTAGAATGTATGCAAAGAAAAGAGGTGAACTCAAAATACGATTTTAAAACAACGACTTTTTTATAACTGTTGACGAGAGTCAACATTTAAATAAAAAAAATGTTAATATTTAATTAGGTCTATGTTTTAATTTTTGTTAAATATTTTTAGTTTTATGTAGAATCAAAACAACAGTAAATTTTAGCATAATAACAGAAACGATAAACAGTCATAAAATACTATGTTCTTGATATTATGTTATATTTTTTTTAATATCAGATGCAGCATCGATGTGTTAAAATCAAAATTCCAAATACAGCAAAATCATAAATATATTTTCCATATAGCTTTTTTTGCACATATTTTACACAAATGTGCTTTACGCATCAAAAAATATTTTAACAATATCAATTTTTTGATGTCTTCGGTAAATCCAACTCTAATATAAACAGATAATAAAACATAAAAGTTTATTAACATACTTTACATTTACAACCTGAAATGAGAGGACAGAGAAAGCTAGTTGAAAGTCTTTGAATATTATTATAAGTATTTACTAAATGATAGTGAAATTAGAAAAACACTTGCAAAAAAACGATAAAATAGTAGATAATGTTTTAAAAGTCTTTTAAAGACACTTCGCTTACAAAGGATTTTATATATGAAAAAACTGAAAGTTTTTTTTTAGAATCTAATTAATTCAACTCAAAAAAAAACTTTTTACAATTAGTAATGCAATTAAAATGTTATATTCAATTTAACCTAGGAAGACATATTGTACGTGTTTTTCCTTATATTAAAGAGTTTTTTTCGAAAAAACAATTTATTTTTTAAAATTAAAAATTCTGTAATATGTCAGTTACATTAAAAATATATAATAACTTGATGAATTGTTCTTTAACTTAAAACTCGATAATTTATAGTTTTCTATGCTCAACAAGTTAATAACAAAATACAAAAACTTTGATAAAATTGATATTTAAATTATATCATTCTATATAGGTCTTCATAATAAAACGTTTTTATTCTACATTTTTTTATTAGTAAAATTTTTAAATGCTGAAAACAAATTTTTAAAGTGGCTTAAATGTCAATTTCCACGTTGATTTGGGTTTACTGGTGATGCGTTAGTAAAAAAAAGTGATATTCGTAGCATTAGCGATAAACGGTAAAATTGTGAAAAGAAAATAAGTTTATTTGCTTATTATTTAATTATTGAGCAATCTTAATTATCACAAAAAACAATAAAATATAAAACAACAGAAATTCGGGCTTTTTAGACATAGTTGTTTTAATAGTATAAATTTGTATATAGCTATAGAGTTAAAACGAGTACACTATTGAAATTTGTCTGTGTTATTTAAATAAACGTTTTATTTGTGGGGTTTTTACTTTTTGATTGAATGATGGTGTTTGCAACCCGCGATATTAATACAATAAGAAAAGAAGCTGGTGTATAATAAAAAACAATATTTTTATCGTGAAAGCGCACTTTATATTAAATTATTATACATTATCTTTTTTCAATTATATATAAAAGAAACAACGTATTTAAACGCTTTTTTCATTTAAGTTCGCTCTATATTTCTTTTTCGTTTTGCATATTTTTGTACTTAAAATTAATGTTTAAAAAGTAAGTGTCGTTAATAATCTTTTTTGTTGATGATCGAAATTAAAACTACAAGCTTTATTATGTATAATTTATTTTGCTAAGTATAAAAACCAATGTAGCAACTATCAAAAAGCATAAGTAAAATAAAAAAATTAGACTCGAAATGTTTTAAAAAAAAGCTTTTAGAATTAGATAAGAGTTTAAACACAACAGTTTTTTTTTAAAAGAATTTTATATTATTTTTTTAAAAAGATACATGTATTATTCAAAAACTTTTTCATAATTGTCAAAAACAGTAAAATAAAAAACATCAAAAAAAATAAATATAATCTGTTATTAACAAAACAAAACAAACAGAGAGAAAGCTTAAGCTCGTTGAGAAAAAGTAGCTTAAAATAACAGAAAACAAGTTTTGAATAAATAACAAACTTTTATCTTTTAAATCGACATACGTAAACGAACTATGTGCATTAGTCAAAGTGTGGGTCGATCGCAAAATATAAGAATATAAATTATCAAGATATATTATCAGTGTCTTAAGAAAACAACTGTCCAACTGTTCGAGTATTAAAGTTTTTAATTAACAGTTTTTGTAAAAGATTTTATAGAATGTCAAGGTAACCGTATGTCGCGATAAAATCGCAGCAGCAGTAAAATTGTGAGTAATTATTTATATAGAAAATATATTTTCTTTATGTTTTTTATTAAGCAGCCTCGCGGTAAAATTGAGAGTAATAAATTTATATTAAGATATTTAATAGATTAATAAAAAAACCATTACTCTGATTTTACCAGCAATAACTGGGAAAATCGGAGCTTATTTAAATTCATCAATTTATTAAATATTTTTATTATAATTTTATTACTTTCAATTTTACAGCGAGGCTGCTTAATAAAAAACATAAAAAAAATATGTTTTCTATATAAATAATTACTCCCAATTTTACCGCTGCTCCGATTTTACCGCTACACTTGCGTAAAAATTGTATCTATACAAATTTATTTAAACTATTGCCATTTTTTTTTATTAATCCCAATTTTACCGAAAAAGAATTTTTTATGATATTTTGTAAAAAATAAGATTTTCTGCAAGAAATGTGTAATCATGCCAAAAGTACCAAAAATTAGAAATGAACACGAAAAAACAAACATTATTTTTTTTTAGTTGCCGATTGCCCCCATGTAATATGAGTTCCATTGAGAGATCCAGATTTATAAAGAAAGCCCGTGGTTTTACTTTAGTAGATGGTATTATTAATATAATGGTAAGCGGTGTGGATTTGGAATATGTTTTTAAATTTGAAACTAAAAAAATTAAAGAAATATGTAATTTATTTCATTTGCCGGGCTAATGGGAAAAAATTCTTTGCGGAAAGCTATTCTTACTAAGTATATGGGAATACCAATAAAAAAGATAAATGATTCTTTGTTGAGTGTATTGGGTGTAAAAGGAAAGAACAACACGTACCCTCAATACCTCTTACTCCTATAATTCCAAACTTTGTCAGAGAAAGGTTAATCGTTGACACTATAGATTTGTCTGAATATCATGAATCTAGCATCGGAATAAAATACATTTTTAGTATGATAGACTCGTTCTCTAAGTTTGCATTCTGTTACCCAATTAAAAGAAAAACTTGAGAAAATTTTTTAAGAGTTATCAAACATTTATATTTTCGTAAAGGGGCATAGAAGATTCTTCATTCGGACAACGGGGGAGAATTTGTGGCAAATAGAGTGGCTGAGTTCGTTAGTCTTATGAGTTCAGAAACAGTACAAGGCGCCCCATATAGGCTACAAACCCAAGGACAAATTGAGAGGTTTAATCGAACCTTAAATTCAAAACTCAGAAAGTACTTAAGTGACGATGACCGTAGATATATTGAGGTTTTAGATGAGATAGTGTTTCAATATAACAAAACAAAACACAAATCAACAAAAGTCTGTTCTTTTGTTCTCTTTAAAGTGTATGATCCATCTAATAGTAATTGGCATTTACAAGACAATTTTTTTGAAATACAACAGATCAAGAATAATTACGCGAGATACGTTGAAGGGTACAAAAGAGCATACGACGAACGAATGAATACTCAAACTATCGCGTTGGAGTGAAGATTATGATAGCAAAAGAGTTTGGGCGGAGGTTTAGTAGAAGAAGAGTGACACTGGAAAGCTATTATGAATAAAAGGTTTTTATAATAATAGAAATTTTTACTAGATTTGTAAAAGTAAGAAAGAAAACGACATAACGACTCTTACAATTCACAAATTCTTAATTAACCCTTAAGTCTATACGGCTCATATATGAGCCATAATTTTGCACACATTTTTTTATTATGGCTCATATATGAGCCATATTTTTTTCACTAATTTTTATTATGGCACATATATGAGTCATAATTTTTTTATCATTTTTTATAATAGCTCATATATTGACCATAATATTAAAAAAACAAAACGAAAGCTAAATGACATAATTCAATGTCTCATGAAAAGCAACTTGTGTACTTTCAAACATATTGTAATTGTTGCACAAAGAGCAACAAATCGAAAAACTTAAGTTCAAAAAACAACAGAAAGACACATGCATGGATAACAATCACAACAAGAACTATGATTGTATGATACTGAGTATCCAGATCACAGTGATTAATGTGATAATGATAAATTAGGATCGTGATCCGCAATCACATCGATATTGTGTCAAGGAGACGAGGTGTGGCAATTAGGCCGAAACACCTCTTAAGAGATTTAATAACCTCACAGGTTCGTTATATATGACGAGCACTGATTATCAGTATTGATTGATAATCAATGTGTAAGTATATAAATGACAAAAATGTTTTGATTAAACATGGTGTTTCAGAAGAAGTTTTTTAAGTTCAACCAGCCGGGGATACCCGCATCCGAGAATGATAACTTATCCGAAGCCTTCAGTGGAAACGAGCCACTCATGGTTTTTGAAGATGAAAGCCCTTTTCTTTCTTCTGATATCGACTATTTTAAAAATGATGTAAGAAATACTGATCCTATTAAGAAGGATCGAATAGAGCCAGAAAAAGAAGCATGGTTCTATGGTCACGTATTTTTTGATCAGACAAAACATGGTGATAGAAAACACAATCTCCCGAAAGTTATTTTTTCGACAAAAAAAGAAATCAATAATTATTTTTTTCCAAGAGAGCTTCATAGAGTATATATATAGTCAGACCAATAAAAGTGTTCAACAAGAAAGAAGAAAAAACAAAACCATCGAATACATCACAAAAAACAAACTTACTACTTTTATCGGGCTCTTATATTATATGGGGGTAGATTCCCTACCCAATTTAAAACTCTATTGGATTAAAGAAGACGATCAGATCGTGGATTTGAGAAGAAGTTATGTATTTGAAAAAATGAGCTATGTTAGATTCTCGTATATTCGTAAGCACTTTCGTCTTACAGCATACGTCTCCAACGAACTTTCGATACCTAACCACATTGACAAAAAAACTTCAAGCATCATGTCTTCTATTAACAATTTACTACTGGGAGCCTGTCAC
>SBJP01000737.1:0-11105 GCA_014805705.1 Cucumispora dikerogammari
AGAACGCTATTACAATATCTACAAAACAAATTATCATTTGGTCCAACAAATAGAGATTTTTTGCACAAAGTCGCATAGTTTTGCGCTTTTTCTTTTTTGATTTGCTTGTTTTTCGCTATGAAGGGTGTATTTTATAAATGCAATAAAATCAATATTTTTCATTCAAAAAATACGAAAATTGCATTTATATGTCATTTTGGTTGCTCTAATAAAGACACTTTTTTTAAAATACAACATAGTGCTTGACTTTCAACGAATCCACATATACAAGACTATAAATAAAAAATTATCAACATGGACAACAACAGAACGTTGTTAATAGAAAGAAAGAGTATATTTAAACAAATTCTCTATATTAAAAATAAAGATTTTGAGTTTATTAAAAAAAATATACATATGTCTTCTAAAGCAGGGGAGGGCAAACTTTTTCAATGCCGGGCCGCATCGGTAAAGTTTTTTTTATGGCGGGCCGCATGCTCACTTTATTTAACCAAACAAAATTTCCGAGGTCTATAATTTCATGTCTTTGCTTTTTTTCTTTTATAATGCGAAATCAATAAAAAAAAGAATATATAAATTTTAATTATTAGAAACAAAACTAACCCAAGTTTATTTCTATCATAATCGTACTTGATGTAGGAAATTCAATAAATTTTGTACATCCTTTATCAGTTTCCACTCAATAAGAAGCATGTAACTGTTTGGAGTTTTTGATAATTTTTTTGAATTGGGGGGTCATTTTTCTTGTTTTTATTCGCATAATAGCTTTCAGGTTACAATCAGTTAACAATGTTCTGTTTTTAGACTTGTTTATTTTAAGAGTTGAGAAAGCTTGCTCGAATATATACGTTGATCCAAATACTGTCAACATTTTTGAAGTCAAATCTTTTATGTTTGGAAAAGCAGCTTCTGGCAAGAAACCATAAAACTTCAGCAGATTAGCTGTCTTAAACTTTTTCTTTAAAATATTGTCTACTTGCAGGTCAACCAGCACAAGCTGTAGATTTTCTTAGGTTAAATATGAATCCACACTAAAAGGCGAACTGAGAACATTGAAGTGAATCTCCAAGCTTTTAAAGCATTAAAAAATTTTTTCAAACTTATCCGCTAAGTATCTATTTGTAATTTGTACTTTGCTGCAAGGTCACGGGAGATATTTGACTGTTTTAGCATAGGAAAATGAGGAAACGTGTTATCACTTGCTTGCCTGGAGAATACAGATAGCTTTGCTTTAAACGACTTTACGAACACATACATTTCATGTGCAAATAAGCCATTCCCCCGAAGTTTTTTATTTAGTTCACTCAACATTTCTATAATGTCATTTAAAAAAATAAAATCTGACTTCCACGCTTCATTAAATATATTAATAACAAATTCGCAAACAATGTGCTTAGACTCAAGGAGCATTACTGTTTCTTCTCTTATATACCACACGCGCCTTAATATTTTACCTAAACTCAACCATCGTACACTGTTATGGTAGAGAACATCATAATGTTCACTTTCTAAATCTTCAAGTAGTGCTTTGAGTTGCCTGTGATTAAGTGCCCTGGCTTTGATAATGTTTATAACTCCAACAGCCGGGTCTATGACATGTTTAATATACAAAGCAGTTTTGCACAAACTTTCCTGATGAATTATACAGTGTAGTGTCACAAGTGTATGCTCGGAGTGTTCACACTTAATTTTATTCCCCATCAATTTCACTAAACCCATTTTTTTTCAACCAAAGCAGCTGCTCCATTCGTAGTTACACTAAAAATGTTCTTCCGCTGCAATCCAAATTTTTCTACGCAGTTTTCGCCGGCACCGAATAAATCCCGGTCAGTGGTTGTATCTTTTAGCGACTTTACGTCAAGTAATTCTTCTGTTATTTCAAAGCGGCCGTTTATTACACGTATAAATATCAATAGTTGAGCTGTGACCTGCAAATCGGTACTCTCATCTAGTGTAAGAGAATAACACAAAAACCCTTTGCTAACATCTCGAAGTTGGTTCATTAAATTAACACTTAATTGATTTATTCGCTTAACAACTGTTTTTCCTTGATAATGGTATACTTTCAAATTTTTGTATTTGTTCTGGACATATAATGTCAACTGCGTGTGACAAACAGTCTATGATGAACTCACCCCGGAAAAGGTCTGTTTCGTTTCACAATCATATGAGACAGCACTAAACCAACTTCGCTGGCAGCATCTTGTAATTCAAAACGGTTAGAGAAAAAAGACTGCATCTTTTTTAATTTTCCAACTAGCTGTTGAATCTTCCTGGTCTTTTCATCTTTGATTAAATTGTTTCCAAAATTTAAATGCTTGGTTAAATAATGCCTCTTTAAATTATATTCTTTAAAAACACTCACAGTCTCGTGACACAATAAACACACACTTTTATCTTTAACACTTATAAACCAGTATAAATTGGTCCATTCTTCTTTAAAGACACGACATTCAGACTCAATTTTTTTTTCTTGTCGCCACTCACGAGTATTTTTGTTATTTTTTTCTCAATTTTAATTATTAGTTTCAAACAGTAAAAGAAAAAAAATTTATTAGAACTTATTCACAAATATAAGTAAAAGTATTCATAGATATAATTAAAAGTATAAATACATAAACATAAGTCAAAGAGAGATTAAATGTATGTATACACTATTAATCAGAAATATACACTATTAATCAAAAATAAACATTATTAATCAAACAGCATATTAACCAAATATCGACTTGCTAATTAAAATAACACAAAAAGTAATTTAGAGATTGTTAATCAAAAATAGCTGGTATTATCAAAAATATACATTACTAATTAAAAATAGCATATTAGGTAAATATACATTATCATACAAAATATTTATGTTTGATCGAAAATAGAGATAAATGGGTGTTAACCTGAAGTTAAAATAGATAAACCTTTGGTATTTCTGATCTTGGCCAACAAAAACAGGAGAAAAAGAGATTGAAAATAAGTAACCAAAACATAAAAAAATATTATTTTCATCAATTCCGCTGTTTTTTATTTTAACGAAAATAAACTATGAATTTTTTTTCACTTATTTTTTGTGAATTCAATCTTTTTTAGATTTTTTTCGAAAACATTTTTTTGGTTTAAAAGCGAGTGAGTTGGTATCTAAAGTTTCTTTCAATTAAAATTCAAGATTATCATCAGTTAATTCTATTTTTGGTCACATCCTATACTTTTGAATAACAACCTCGATATTTGTTGATATATTATTTGATTAATAATGTATTTTTTTGATTAAAAATATTATACTGCAATTTTTTCGCATAAGTAAAATATGCACAAACATAAATATAAACACATAACTATATTTAAAAATATTCCCGAGAAGTACTTAAAAAGATCTTAAATAATCTAAAATTTTTTAAACAGTTTGTACAGAAATAAAAAAGTCATGTTATTGCGTTATTTTAGGATCTTAAGTATATAAATATAACTTCCCCCTTCTCTGTTTCTGTTTATTTACTGCGATTGTTTTATATCTGCAATAATTTACAAATATTTGTGTTTGTTACTGCTATGTGTGAATGTTTACCAATTTATGTTTGTTTTTGCTCATCTTAATGTATAAAGAAGGAGTATCAGTTTTTATAAAAATTTTGATTTTATGATATTTTGTAGTCCGGCGACAAACAAAAAAAACAATTCTTCCTAAGCCACGAAACCGGAATGGTAGAAAATCTTTTATTTTAAATTGGTTTTTGAACTGTTTCGATTTGATTATTACTTACTAACTTTAATTTTAACTATCTTAATTAATTAAGTAAAGGTGAGTTGGTCAAAAGACCCAAAGAACAATGGCTATTGGTATCCCACGTTTGTTAACGGTTGGTAAAATTTTTTAAGACAGTACAGAGCAACAATAAAGTGCATAAATATTAAGTTTTTAGTTATAAGAGAAAAGCCATGTTTTTTAAGGATAAAAAAATAAAATTTCGCTATTATAATTTATTTAAAAGAAAAACTGAACTAAAAAACTATTTTATAAGCGGGCCGCACAAAAAACGTTGGCGGGCCGCATGCGATCCGCGGGCCGTAGTTTGCCCACCTCTGTTCTAAAGAATTGAGAGCAAATAAAAAGAGAATGAAATAACGAAAAGACTAAGAACTTTTTTTTATTTACTAAACAAATAGAATACACGAGAACAAGTCCTTGATGTATACCTAGAAAAAAGAACTTCTAGAAACCATCGAATACTTTTTTGAACTGCCGAAAAAATCAAAAATTTTTTTTTAGAATATAGCTTAACATCTTTTTTTTACAAAGATGTAATAGCTTTTTTAAATAACAAGTTTTTAAAAAAAATATAGAATTTTTACATTAATGAACTATACTCTTAAAAGATTTTTATTTTCAACTTTTTTCATAAATAATCTTTTTTGGCATTTTCTGTCTTATTTTTTTGACTTACTAAATAAAAACTGTCAAGTTTAACTTTTTTTGAATTGTCGATAATGTTTTACATATGTAGCGTGGGAGTTCGAGCGTATAATATATAATTTATTGTGTCACGCTTTAATGCTGTTTTCGTTTACGAGAGGCGGTTTTTTATGTAAAATTTACATTCCAAAGTTCATATTTGTTTTTTGAAGACTTAGCATAGCTCATCTCGTCATCGTATAGTTCGATATCTTTTTTTTCTAAATATATTATAAAGACTTTTTATTTATAATATTAAACGACTCCAATTCACGACGACGAGTTTTTAAATATCTTTATGATGAATTCAGAGAACACGAGTGTAATATTAAATAAAAAAATATATCAGATTATATTCTTTTTTTTTCGAAATTAAAAAGAGTGAAGAAGCTCAATTTTTAAATCATTATTCACACAGACTTGTCAAATGAAAAAGACACCTGTGAGTATTGATCTCGAATAGTATTGGTAAAATATAAAACAAAACGATATTTCAAAGCTGCAATGTTGTATTAATTTTATTTGTTTATATTTTTACTGAGTAAATCTGTGAACGTATATTTGTTTCTTTCGTTTTTGATCTCATAGATATAAAAAACAGAAGATAAGTTTTATCAAAAAAACTAAACGAAGATTTAGATTTGCTAAAAACAGGTTTAGTTCTTCATGTATGTTTCTTTCATACAAAGTTTTTCTCTATTTCGCCATATATATTACACTGAAAATGCAGTAAAACATGATTTTATTAATGTATAACTATATACTGCTGTGTTGTAAAAGTGTTTCTTTCAAAAAAGATTTTATTTAATACTTTTTGAGTCTCGTCAATTATTGCCGAGTATAAACCTGTTATTTAGTTATTTTCCATTTTATTGTGTAGTGTCTATGAAAAGTGAATATTTTTACCCATAGAAGCTATAATTCAAATTCAACTCATCGTTAAAGTTGTACTAAAAAAAACGTTTTTTTTATTTCGTTATTATACCATATTAACCAAATATTTTAGTTTTTTCTTATGGTTTCCGCAGAGCAAATTCTAAGTTAATTTTCATGTTCGGAATCCCAAAATCTTTCTCTGATGTAGCCCCCGCACAGTGAAAAACCACGAAATGAAAGTTGTAAAAGTAGTGTCGTTTTTGAAATATACTCAAATTAAAACTTTTTTTAATGTTTATTTTATATCTTTTCGACAGGATTTTCTTATAGTGTTTTTTTTAACAAAAAAACGGCTCGTTTGAAACAGTTTTGTAAAAAAAACGTTTCGTAATTTTTTTTATTTTTCTATGTTTTTTTGTTTTTCGTTGTTTTATTTTAGTATTAATCAGATCGAATGGAAATTTTTTTTAGAAGCTAAGATTTATTTTAAATATGAAACTGTGTTTTTCAATTATCTATTTCGTTGGTGTATGATGCTTATATAATGAGAATAATGCTTTTTAGTGTTGTTTTTAAGCTAAATAAAATACACAAGTTTTATTGAATTGTTTTAAAAACTTTACATTAAAACAGAAGTAAAATAATGAAAACGATACACAACGATTCAAAAAGAAGACACAAAATTTATTAGGCGTTGGTTTTTGACACAGTTTTTTTAACACAAAAAGTCGATTTAAAACAACTATTTATTTTTTAACAAAACGAAACAGTACATAAACACAGAAAAAAGTAACATTTTGGTTCTAATCAGTTTGTTGCTGTTCAGACTTTTCTTTCATTTTCATATTATAAATAAAACCCGTGTTTGTGTAGAAAAATTTCATCAACAAAAAAAACCAAAGCATATAAAAAAAAACTTAAGTTTTAAAAACGCTCAGCTGAAAATAAAACTGAAAGCAATAAAAAAACAAGGTAATTTACGCTACTGAATAAATAAAAAAAAACAGAAACTTTTTTTAAAAAATCTGTTTAAAAATTTTCGTATATCTTGTGTCCTTGTTAAAATATTTTCAAATGTTTTTTTTAATCCTTAACACTGCTGACTTTCTTTTCAACCAAGATACTTCTCCTATTTTTTCTGAAGTCTCACCTGCTTCGATCTTGGTATTTTTTAAATTATTTACAATAAAAACCTTTGTCTTTATAGTAGCAGCTTTCACAAAAATAAACGTTTTTTGTTTTGTTCAATTTCTAAATTAATATATGAACTTAAGATATCATATAAATAAATAAAAAATGTTTAATAAACTAAAATTTTTTTAACTTAAAATAAATGAATTAAAGAACCTTTTGATATTTAAAAACTTTTTTTTCTGACTGATCTTAAATTTAAATAAGTTATTGGAGTTATAAAATGTTAATCTATATTGATCTTTGAGTCTTTAATAATTTTTGAAAAACTCATATTTAAATGAAAAAATTGTCTATAAATGAAAAACACTTTATTTTAAATAAAAAAAAAAGTTTTTTATG
Organism: Cucumispora dikerogammari; assembly: GCA_014805705.1. Classification (NCBI taxonomy): domain Eukaryota; kingdom Fungi; phylum Microsporidia; genus Cucumispora; species Cucumispora dikerogammari. The sequence continues at coordinate 6,854 of SBJP01000737.1, forward strand.
TGATCCTCGTAAGAATAAAGCAACAAAAAAAAAACACGGGGCACGTTTTTTTAAAAACTTAAAGTCTTTTATCGATATTTTTCGTTTATTAAAAAGTTTAATTAACTTAAAATAAAAAATGATTACAAACTCCAATAACAATTCAAAAACAAACTTCATATTATAAATGTTTTGAAACACAGCAGCTAAAATTGAATCAACTCAATTTTTGAAAAAATCTACTTTGTATTTCTAAAAAAAGTTATAAAATTCAGATTTTATTAAATTCGTTAAGATATTAATTACTAAAAGTATATTTAAATTCCAGAAGTATCAAAATAAAAAAACTAAAAAAAAACTATGGAACTAGTCATATCAGATAGAGAAACAAAATTCAAAGATCCTCTAATTATCAAAGCATTTATTGAAGCGATAGAAAAACCCGAAGATGTTACGCACTTATTTTTGGATTTTAGTAACATTAACCTAAAATTAGCAACGTTTCTCAGTCTTAAGATTAAAGAAATGATTAATTTGAAACATATAACTCTTAAATTATACAGTGAATTATTAGAAAAAATATTTATTAAAACATTTGAAAACATCAATGGCTCTCTTATTGAGTCTGTTGATTTTGATTTTTATTTTGTTTATTCTGATGCCCCAGAGAGTTTATGTAAGTTTTTAAGTCAAGCAAAAAATTTGGAATATTTCAAAATTTCAAATCTAAATAACAGAGGCACATGGATTATACCTTTGTTACAAAAACTAATAAATTCAAAGTGTAAAATAAAATACTTAAATATTGACTATAAAAAATTTAATTTGATAACAGAGGAGCGACCCGGTCTACTTATTAGTCAATTGCCGTCTTTGGGGATATTAAACATAAATAGATGTGGTTTATTCGGTGATAAACTAAGTGTCTTTCTTAAAGATATTAAAGATTTAAAGTTAAAACAACTATACTTATATGGAAATATAATATCGCTAGAAAGTTGTTCATTGCTTGGAAATATGTTTGGAAAAAATGAAATGAAAAGGCTAGACATGGGAAATTGTCAAATCCGTGATAATGCTCTTATAGCTTTTTTGGATGGTTGGGAACAAGGTATTAATACAAAAAACCATGAAGATGACTATCAAAAAAGTTTAGAAGAACTAGCCTTAACTCAATTGAACACAAAAAAAATGAACGAGTTGTTTAAATTACATCGACGCTTTTCTTTTGAAGAAAAAAAAAAAGAAGAACAAATGTATAAACAGATTCTTGATTTGTCATATAACCACATAACTCAAAGTGGAATAAACTTTCTTGCCAATTTTATGAAAGACAAAATGAACATAAAGATAACTTTTTCTAAATATAAAACATATGATACTTCTATGCTTGTGAATGTTGTCGAAAAAAATTTAGGTTTTGTTAGTCCTAAATAATCTTGAGTGATAATTTTGTTCTTAGAAAGATTTTAATTTTTAAGTTGTGTCTGCTTAATAAAAAAAAATTTTAAAATGTTTTTTGTACGAAAGTTTCTTATATTTTCTAAAGATCTAGTCATCTAAAAAAGATAAGTTTCAAGCTCAGCAACACACAGTGTAAACGAACAGTTTTTTTATAGTTGCAAGGTTTTAACAAAAATACACAAGAGCCAATTTCTTTTGTTGTAAATTATTAAATTAAACAATAGGCTTTTTTTTTCTTTTTAAATCATTCAAAAAAAAGAAATAGTTGAAAAAGTCGAGATATTTTTTTGTTTGAACACTTAATAAAATATAAACTTTTCGTTTGATCTTTGTGTTTTTTACTCTATGCGTTGTTTTTTTCTCTTCACAGGGATATGTTTTTACTCATAATATAAGCTATTCGTTGTTTTAAAATTAATCTGATTTAAAAGTTTGACACACTATATATATGAACTGGATTTTATATACACACACTTCTTTTATTTTAAAAAATTTTTTTACTTCGAATACACTTTTTATTTCTTCTTTAAAGAACTTTCAAAGATTTATAGTTTATTTATGATATGAGATCTAATCAAAATTTATATTTTCTATTTTTGACTAAACAAACAGGATTAAAATCATAAAAGTCGTAACTTTAAATAAACATATATCAGTTTAAACCGTGTTATAACAAACATCAGAATTATTTGTATTGATGCAATAAGATGTAAGCATGAGCATATACAAATAAAAAATTTAGAAACTCTATTCGAAATAAAAAATTCATGTTCTTCTATTTTCAATGTATATCATTTTTAGTTAAATCGAACACTTTTTCTTTCAAATTGAGCATTTTCTCATTCAATTTGAACACAATGAAAAATTATAGTTTATTTTAAATAAGGACCATATTGGGATATAAGCCCCCTCTTTTTTGATCCAAAAAAACACCCCCCAATGTGGACGAAAAAAAAAGTCGAGACTGAGTGTAATTCTGTAGTCAGTTGTTTCAATTTGTGTGTGAAAATGGGTTTTTTAAGGAAAAAAGGTTTGTAAAGAGTGTAGGATGATGATGGTTTTGGGGGTGAAAAATGAGCAAAAATCGCTTATAGCCTCTCCCTCCTTTTTTTTGTTAAAAAGTAAAAAGCTTGTATGAATTAAGTTTATTTCATCATGATTGAATCGAAAACAGTGACGCGAATTTCGAAAAAACTTTTTTTTTCGTACGTTTGAATTTATACTCTAAAACAAGAACTTCAAGGTTCTTTTTTATATTACTTCCAAACCCTTAACATATTTTTTCAGGTGTTTCCACATGCATTCTATGTTTTGAGTATGGATAGAAAGATCTTTTGGTTCCCCGAAATACTTTTTATGACATATAGTTTTGTGACTTTCAAAACCTTGATTTAACCCCCAATAACCACGCCATTCATCAGTAATACTGTGTGATAGTGGATTTATATGTCTACCCAATATCGTTCGTAGGGGTTTTTATCTCTTTTCTTCGTTAATTCGAAGAAAAAAGATTTGTGTACCCTACAAACACCTCCTACACACCACAAAGTAGAAACACGACGTCCCCGTTCAAACTTGCGTTTTGTAACTGCAGTTTCGTCTATTTCAATTATACATTTAGGCCAACCAATTTTTTCAAATTTAAGCTTCATTATTTTTTTTCTTATTTCGATTAAAACTGAGTTAATGGCCTTATAACCAATACCCAATCTTGTTTTAATGTTTTTAATTCGCGAATTTAAAAAAAATTCGTAAATAATCAAAAAGATTATTTTCAAAGAAATTTTTATATTAAAAAAAACTAAATCTTTTCTAACAGAAACTTCTTTATTATTGCATCTAAGCGAACGACATCGCCTAATGACACCGACCTCTCTCTTCACGAACTTCAACCGCATCGTCTTTCGACAACCACTACAACCCAAATTATCCTTCAAAATACCAGAAGAAGCTAAATATGAGAACACCGCGCTAGCATAACTCGATTTTTCATATATTTGTAACCCAGAATACATGGTCTGTTTTATTTATATTAAAAAAAAGTGGGGGCTATAAGCAATTTTTGACGAATAATGTTGAGAATGATTTGAGATGGCGTTATTTAGCAAAGATGTGTCTTAAACGGGAAATTGGTATCAGAAAAAAATCTATTTTTTTCGGTTCACGTCTTTTTTTAAAAATCATAGTCATAATTCTTTATCTGTGGTCGAGAGATACTCCAATAAGGGACATTATTCATGAGTTAGAAGTAGGTTTTGATGGTGTTAAATCTGTTTTAGATGTTATCTGTCTCAAATTAAAACAGATAGAAAACCTAAAAATCGGGGGTTCAGGTTGTATTGTTGAAGTTAATGAAACGAAGCTTACAAAGCGAAAAGGCAATGTGGGTAGAACACAGAAACAAATTGATGTGTTGGGGAGTTCGTAGAGTTCATAAAAGAGTTTTTTATGAACTTGTAAAGAAGAGAAGTGCAGACGTTCTACATGATATATTGAAAAGACTTGTCAGATTAGAGTCTACAGTAATAACCAACGAATAGATGGGTTATTTATGGGATCAATAAGGTGTTTTCTCGTCATTTAAAAATAAATCACAGTAAATACTTTGTGGACTCTGTTAACCCTTTAATTCATACTCAAGGGATAGATCCTTGTGGGGGAGATTAAAAAGATATATAAAAAAACGAGGAACGAATCAAAAAGCAACTTTACGAAGTTTAGTTTTAGAGTTTAAATTTAAACGACTTGAAAAAGACGTGTTTCAAAAAATATCGACCATTTTTTTAAGTTGATCTTAGTCTAATAAAAT
>SBJP01000738.1:0-11098 GCA_014805705.1 Cucumispora dikerogammari
AAAACCTAAAATTTTTTTAAAACCTTAATTTCAAAAAAAACTTTGGTAGACGGAAAACCTGAAAATTTTTTAAACCTTTAACTCCAAAAAAAAACTTTAGTCCACGGAAAACCTGAAATTTTTTTAAAACCTTAATTTCAAAAAAACACTTGATTCACGGAAAACCTAAAATTTTTTCAAAACCTTAATTTCAAAAAAAAACTTGGTATACGGAAAACCTGAAATTTTTTTAAAACCTTAAGTTCAAAAAAAAACTTTGGTCCACGGAAAACGTGAAACTTTTTTAAAACCTTAATTTCAAAAAAACACTTGGTTCACGGAAAACCTAAAATTTTTTCAAAACCTTAATTTCAAAAAAATAATTTAGTCCACGGAAAACCTAAAATTTTTACAAAACCTTAATTTAAAAAAATAATTTGACCCAAGGAAAACCTAAAATTTTTATAAAACCTAAAATTAAAAAAATATTTAGGTTCTCTGAAAACCTAAAACTTTTTCAAAACTTTAGTTTCAAAAAAAAAGGGTGTGATTTGAGGTTTTGGAAGATTTAAAGTTTCACGTTGACCAGATTATTTTTTTGAAATTAAGGTTTTGAAAAAATTTTAAGTTTTCCTTGGACCAAATTATTTTTTTAAATTAAGGTTATGAAAAAATTTCAAGTTTTCAGTGGATCAAATTATTTTTTTAATTTAAGGTTTTGTAAAAATTTTAAGTTTTCCTTGGGCCAAATTATTTTTTTAATTTTAGGTTTTGAAAAAATTTCAGGTTTTCCGTGTACCAAATTATTTTTTTAAATTAAGGTTTTAAAAAATTTTCAGGTTTTCCGTGGATCAAATTATTTTTTTAAATTAAGGTTTTAAAAAATTTTCAGGTTTTCCGTGGGCCAAAGTTTTTTTTGAAATTAAGGTTTTAAAAAATTTTAAGGTTTTCCGTGGATCAAAGTTTTTTTTTGAAATTAAGGTTTTAAAAAAATTTCAGGTTTTCCGTGGACCAAAGTTTACTTTTGAAATTAAGGTTTTAAAAAATTTTCAGGTTTTCTGTGGACCAAAGTTTACTTTTGAAATTAAGGTTTTAAAAAATTTTCAGGTTTTCTGTGGACCAAAGTTTACTTTTGAAATTAAGGTTTTAAAAAATCAGAAATTTTTTTAAGAATTTTGGAAATCACGGTTTTGATTGCAACAATCACGGTTTTGATTGCAACAATCACGGTTTTGATTGCAACAATCGCGGTTTTGATTGCAACAATCACGGTTTTGATTCCAACAATCGCGGTTTTGATTCCAACAATCACGGTTTTGATTGCAACAATCACGGTTTTGATCGGGAAACCCTATAATTAAAAAGTGCAATTTTATGTTAAATTTTTGGCTCTATAAACGCCAAAACTCGAATTCTCAGAAGGCTGATAGTTATATTTAATAAAAGTTTTTCGTAAAAATATACCACTGCTTTACGTATAACCGAAATAAAACATAACTATGCCTGAATTTACAATATACTGCTTAATCCCCGAGATTATAGACGCAACGATAAAATATAATATAACAAGCCCCACCGGCTCAATAAAGAATTCGCGTTGTCATTGCGGATTCAAAATAAATTAAAAACTCTGCGCGGAAGGCGACTTTTGAGGCTGCAATAAAAATAAAATTTTCGTGGTTTAGTACGTGATGCTTTTTTTACCTTTCGGCTTCTATTACAAAAAAAGAATTTTTGAACTTGAAGTTTTTTTGTCAAAGTTAATATTATGGTGCATGATAAATCGTAAGCGATAGAATCGTATTTGAAACATCGTCAAAATATTTTAAAAATAAAAAATATATTGTGCAAACAAAGAAACGTTTGTTTGTAATAATTAATGTTTTGAGAAAGAAAAAAAAATTTAATATATTATTCAGGTATTTAATAACAACAATATATTACGAAATACTTGGTTGTTTTAAGTTATTTGTGCCTTTAAGTCGCACATGTTTTTTTAAAGTATTTCGTTTTACGCTAAAAGAGATTATTGCGTAGATGCATGTTTTTTCGTTCTCTATTATTACGTTCCCTAGCGTCATTTCATAGACCAATGTCGTATTTAGAGAAGCAATGTTCTGATTGCTTCATATTGTTTGTCTAGGCTTTAATACCATAGTAGCGTAAAATTTTTTCTTAACCTTTCTATGATTAGCAATGGATATCAAAGTTTTATTTTCGGTAACCAAAAACAAAACCAATAGCCTTTGCTAAGCTTTGGATCTTTTATAGCCAGTCATTTATAACCTGGGCTGTTGTTCGCGAGTTTGTGTTATGTTACAGCTTCCGTCATGTTTATATATGTATGTTTTGCTTTTTATGTACGTTTTCTTAAATTGAAACAAAAAATGTCTTTCTTGCAGGTCGGGCTCATATGGTTCTCGTTGATCAAAAAATTGTAGTAATTGATTAAAACATTAACAGTTTGAACATTGTGGTCAAAACATTGAATGTGTTTACAATGTATTGTGAAAGTGATCAGTAAAAACGCGATTTAATAAAAATTATACTATGAAAAAAGTTTGTATAAAAAATATTATCTACACTTCTACGCTATGATTCAAAAAATTTTTTTCTTTTTTGTATAAAAAGTTAGTTCAATATCAGTCAACGTGTAATAAACAAGAAAAGTCCATTTAAGTTGAAGGAGAACATTAATAAAAATCAAAAGATTTAGACACAAAGTATTTTTAACCACTCATAAATATACTTTGATAACAGATATAATTATAATATTGATTTGACAAATTTATTGTTTTAAATATAAATATTCTATCGGTTTCTATTGATATCGTTTTCGCTTGTAACAATTCCTCGCTTTTATGGCCTGAGATATTTATAACTTTATTGTTTGAAAGTCTTTGAAAAGTCGCGTACTGGGTGAAAAAAACATGAATTTATATAAAGAAAAGCACTATGGGCTTTTTATTTTATCATAGAGTCAACGAAATTAACTTTTTTTTCACAATCTCCACAATACACTTTATTGTTTCATTAATGTCTCTGTATTGAGTAAATATATTTGCTAGTCTATTTGATACATTTATTTTATTTTGATCAACACATCGGACAATGTTTTGAAATTATGTCTAAACAATCGTTTGAAAATTAAATTATTGGGTTGGAAAATATTATTTTTTAAAAAAGCAATAATAAAATCTAATGTAGTTTTTTAAAAAATTTTAAACATTAGATCAGACTCAACTTTTATATAAAGTTTCTCGTTCAATATTGAACATTTATCAACCAATAGTAAATTTTTCACAACTAATAGCGGATATTTCACAACCGATAGTCGATATTTACCAACCTCAATTGGACTTTTCGCAACCAATAGAGAACAAGATTATTTTAGCAACTGTGTTATAAAAAAATACGTCCAGAACTCACGGAAACTTGAAATTTTTTTCTGCAATTAAAAATATTCGTTTTTTAAAGAAAAGTTTAGATAAAAACGAATATAATTTAAAAAATAAAAAAAAATTTTATTCAAGAAAAAAATCTTCGTTTTTTGAATATACAATATATTTTAGCTTTTTTTTGATATACCTTATTACAGTAATTCGAGTGATATTTGAAGAATATATTCATATTGTGTGTTTTATCTTTTTTTAATCTTTGTTTAGAGAGATTGCTTGAGTCGCTTTTTTTTCTAATAAGCATAAAAACAATTCTGTCCACTAATGATTAGTAAATGTTCATCATTGTTTAAAAAATGTTCACTATTGATCGAAAAAACCTATATATAGAATTAGTATTTAGACTATATTAAAAATATCTAAATATAGAAAAACCATTAACCCTTATATATAAGATTTTTATATATAGGATTACCACTCGTTTTTTTCTCATTCATCCAAATTGTTTTCCCAAGTCAATTTTTCTTTCCCAGTCTAAATTGCTTTTTTTCTCTTTTTCTAATTACTTTTTTCCCTTAAACCTAGCGGGTTTCCCCCTGCTGATCAACTACTATTATCCAATTTTTAATTTGATATAAAATGATGATTTGATTTCTTAAACTGAAAATCTGTGCTTGTTTTTAATATTTCTTAACAAGATGGTAAATCAAATATACTTATTAAATACACAATATAAATTTATCGAAAAAAATAATTAAAGATATCAAATTAAAAAAAGATAATAGTAATTGTTTAAGGGAAAAAACGCCCAGGTTTGAGATAAAAAAGCAATTAGAAAAAAAAAGTAAATAAAACAGATAAAGAAGAAATTGGTTTGGAAAACAATTTGGACGAGAGGAGAAAAACGGGTGGTAATGCTATATATAAAATTTAGCCATAACCTGACGTGAGACAGGGTTTAAATATTAGAATTTTAATTGAATATATCATGGGCAACTTTCTGATATTTTTAATTAAACTATAAAGTTCGGAAAGGGACTTAATTTGTTGCTTTTCTGTGAGTTTATTAAATTTATAATTCTGAAACTCGTTTTAGAAAGAGCCAATTTTTTTATTCTTCCAATAAACTTCTGTTTTTGTTGCCTTAAATTATGTTTATTGTTTGTTGTTTTTGTATATTTTTTTTCGTTCATTGTTGACGCTATAAAAAAGCTTATGTATTAGCGTTCATGATTGATAAAAAAGCTTATGCATTGGCGTTCATGGTTAATAAAAAAAAAATTTTTCAAAATTTTACATTCGAACATTCCTGTGTATAATTAAAAATTGACTTTTACTATAGTTTTATTTTTTTATGGGCGTAAAGTATATTTTAAAAAAAAAGAGTTTAAAAAAAAATGAAGTAAATAATTTTTTTTTGAAGTGAACAGTCGCAGAGTTATTTATCATTCGAAAAAAATTGTTGTTTATTATAATGTTTAACAACTATATATTTATTTTTAACTTTTACTTTTATAAGACAAGTTTCATGTCAGCTAAGCACGAACTTCTTTTCTTGCATGTAATAAACTAATTTTCGTTTTCCCTATCGTTTGAGTGAAAAATCAATTCGTAGATGCTTAACTACACTTAAAACTTGTCGGAAAAAATTCTTTTTTTTCAGAACATTTCTAATAACAACTCAAACTCTACTAATTAAACGAAATATGACATAAAGTAATATTAAATAAACGCTGAGTCTCAATATAAAACAAAAACGAATGACTAGAAGTAAATTCTGTCAAAAGATCTTAGCTTTTCAATTCGGCACAGCATCTTTTAAATGAATTATGTTTTTATAAGATTTTAAAAACGTGTTTTTGGAGTACTATCTCAATTTTTTTAACTTTTACTTCCCCTAGTCTTTTTATATATTTTTTGTAGTCAATACGAATCGATTATAAAAGATATATACATTTAAATGGTTCTCTTGTTCAGAAAAATATCAAGTCATCAGAATGTAAACTGTGATAGAACACAACATAAACTAGAAATATTCGTTTAAAAATGTAAATAATATTTTACGGGGGCTCTAAAAATTTTATGTAACATTTAAAGAGAGCTTTTTTTATGTATATATAACGTATAGCATGATCTCTTGTTTCTGATTATTCTATATGTACGAAACAACGATGATTAGGTTTAACGACGAAGCGCCTTGAATACTGAAATATTCAAGTTCTATGATAGCTTTTATTTTTTATTATTAAAACAGCAATTGTTATTTTAATCGACAGTGAAAACAATTGGACGGGTTTTATCAGTGCTCTCAAACCTCGTTTATATGTTTATTTGTAAGTGAACATGTATTTTTCAGGTTATTTTAGTATTTTAAAAGCACCAATATTAAGTAAATTTCATTTAATTTATGAAAAGTTTTATGTATAAATAAAATATAACGATTTACTTTAGAAAAATATTTAGAGTAACTTCTAATTTTTTTTTTAATTTTGAATTCGAATTGAAAATTCAAAACTAGGTTTTTAACTTAAAAGGACGATCTATTTACTTTAATTTTAAAAACACACTTTACTTATTTGAATATTTAAAACACCTAGCTCCCTATCTGAATATTAAAAACAAAAAAACACTTATATAAATCTGAAAACAAACCCATTAATGTTACCTGAAAAAAAACGTTCTTCTATTTTACTCTTTTTGTAGGTTATATTTGTTACAGTCTAAGAACTTGACTATATTTGAGTTTTAAAAACATTACTTATGTATATTAACTTTAAATACCAAGTCTGTTTTTTAAACTCAAAATAAGTACGTACTTTTATCTTATAAAAAATTCGCGTGAGTATAAAATCAAAAAGCATTGATCCTTCTTTTCGAGCCTAGTAATTAAGAAAACTTCTAATTGAATTATATAAATAAATATTCTTTTATTTGAATGAACTAAAAAAAATTTGTATATGCTGACATAAAAATATGACGCTACTCAACTAAACAAAACATATTCGAAAGAATATGATTAGAAAATACAGACGATCATATATTAACTCATAAATGAGTTCTTATCTTTGTGGACTTTGTCTTAAAAACGATGGCCTTCTATATTAATCAAGTAAATAAACATGCTTGTTTTTTTTGTGAAAAACTAAACTAGTCTTTTTAATTTTATAAAATTATACGAGCATTTTTTAATATAAAAGACCTGAAAACATACACAACGTAAATCAAAGCATATATGTTTATGTTTAAAAAAGCTTTTCTAAATTGTTGAAATCCACAGTATGCTGTAAAAAAAACAAGCCTTTGTTTATGTCGTACATATTTAGTTTATAAATTGCGTATAAAAACCAGTGGTAAGGCGAAATAAAAAAACTGGTTCGCTAAAAAGTTTTTTTGGCTCGTTAGAAACAATTGAACTTCACCAAAAACTGATAACTATCAAAACAAATTTTCTATTCAATATAAACATACTTTTGTCGCTTTTGGAGTAAAAGATTTTTATCCGTGTTGTTATATAAGCAAATTATTGAATATAACGTAAAATTTTTTATAGAAGTAAGATATATTCAGTTTTAAATAAAAAATAATAGTTTTGTATTTTAATATAGTAAGCGAAAAACCTGTTCTGATAAAATGCCGCTACACGTGCTAAATATTATTTTAGTTAGAACATCTGTTGGCGAGCCTTTGGCATTTCATAGATAATTTAGAAAGTTATGGGAATCGTTGCATATTGTTTTTTCACGAATCTAAAATACAGTCTCTCTTGGAAATAAGCGCTTTGAGATATATAGCTCATATTGCCATTGCTATTCGTTATTTATATTTTATCTATTTTCTTGAGAAATTTACCAACTAATGTTTCTAAAATACTTTCTTTTATTATTTTGTTGATATTAATGTTAAAATTCTTAGAAAAACTAGTTTTTTAGGGATTTGAAAGTTGTTTATATACAAAGTTTTTGCGATCAAATCTATTAAAACTTTTGATTCAAAAAGCTTAGATCTAAATCCAAAATCCAAGAATGTAAACATAAGAAAAACAAGCTTCTCTATAAAAAGCCCAAACGTCTGATGAAGCATTTAATAAAAACTTTTTAAACTCTAACATTGTGTTGATTAAATGAAACGTGGCCAGTGGAGTTTTATTTACGTGAATATTTCGTTTATCTATGAAACCGTGACGTTTTCAAATCAAAGCAGTCACGCAACCCCTTCAAAAAGATATCGTAATGACAGCAAAAGCTTTATGTTTTCAAACAGATAGCTTGTCTATTTTTTCTTTTTTCGGAGTAGAAAATAGTCAAAGAATTTTTAATTCTAATATATTTTTAGATCATATAAAACATGAATTTATTTCGTGGCTTTATATCATGAATTGATTGTAAAATCTCTTCATTAATACTCATTTGTTTTATTAGATGTGCTGTGACAAATGCAAATATTTTAATATGACAGGCTATTTTACGTATCGCGGATAGTGTAATTCTTCAACTTGTTTTTTTGCTTCATATATCTTTATTAAAATTTGAATAAACTAAATGACAAAAATATCTAATTTATTTCCTTCTCTCAGAAAGCTTTTTTAGAAATTGCTGGATTTTCGTGTATAATAGCAAATCAACTCGATAAAACAAATCAACAATTAAATATATTCGATTAAGAATAATCGTTTATATTTTCTGAAATGTAGCTTTCAAAAAAAATAACGACTTGGCAACATTGCTAGTTTCCGAATAGACCTTTTGTCTATCCAATGTGCTGTTAGACATTTATATTACCGAATACACGCTGCGCTTGTATATATCTGCGATGAAAAAACACATGTCTATTGAGCCACCTAAGACAATTTTTATATTTGCCATAGCTCTGTCTTTTAATCTTAGTAAAATATGTGTTAAAAAAAATCTTCGCTTAGTAATTTCATATTTTAAGGTCAAATATTTAAATAATTGCTGATAATCAACAACACAGACAATTGATATTGTTCACATATCTATAAACAACAATATACATATTTCAGAATTCAACTTAGATGCAGCGATTGTACCTATATCAAATTTATTACTGTCTCTCGAATAAACTAAAAGTGTTTTTTGTTTAAATTTTTCAATTTGATAAATATTTTTACTAAAATATATTTCTACAAATCAAAGCATATGTTTAATAAAAGACAAATCTTTTTTTGTAGTGTTGAAAAAACTAGGTTTATTGAACTCCCTCGTTGAATTTCAAGAAAATATAGATTACATTTAACAATATGTGGAGATGTAACAATTGCTTCAAAAAACTGTTCTTCTTAACTTTTTTTTTTCTAGATTCGCTCACTATAAATAATATTCTTTGATTATAAAGAATTTTTGAATAAACAAAAAATAATGAGAAAAATCTTTTTATTAGTTGAAAATATGTACAAAAGATTGCTACAAAAAACGTTCGATGAATACTTATAATAATCATATGTAGTTTAAATTTAACATAAATAATAAAAAAGCAACAATAGAGTATATACAACAAATAAATCATTTTATACAACCTGTAAAAAACGCAATAAAAACAAACATCTACGCGAACGTTTTTTTTGAATTTTTGGTCTATTAAATCTAAACACACGATGTTTCTTAAAGACTAGCGTTTTACATCATGACATACATTTATATTTTATTTTCAGTCTCGAAATATTTTTGTTATATGTATCATATAACCTCTCATACAAGCGAAATGGTCTTAATGATTTAATTTTTGATCATACTAAAAGGTTTTTTATAACTAAGGTTCTAAAAAATAATTATAGTTATCTTTTGTTCTGTGTGTTTGATTTTTTTGTTATTTAGAAACTCACGAATAATATGTTCTTTCTTAGTAAAACTTCAAAAAACTATATTGAAATTAAAACTTTTCAGTTTCAGAGCACCACTAGTAAACGTAAAAAAGAGAAAATAAACAAAGTTTTCAACTTATTTTTTGATATTTACGTAATAAATCTGCATTGAAAATAACTCATAAAGTTAGAATCTTAGCCAAAAATAGATATATTAATCTAAAAGTAAACCTAATATTTTAATCACAAATATGAGAGACACAATTCTTAATTTGAAAAATAAACTTTTAATCATTTGCAATCAAAAATAATCAAACGAGTTTCGTTTTTTAGTAGAATGAAACATATAACTCACCTACAGTTTTAAAAAAAATACCTGGCCACGTGAAAACAAAGATGTTCTTTTTATCATGTTAATTTTTATACACTTTGTTTCAAGTTGAAAAGTTCTTTGAAACACTCAATACAAACAGCTATGTTGTGTTTATCGAGTTCAAAACATTTTGTTTTATATTTCAAGTTCAAATTATGTTCTTGTTTTTTTACGTTATATTTGCTTGCCTATTTGAAAAAAGCAGTTTTGTTAATATGTGTAAAAATCAGATAGATGAGTGTTGTGTGTTATTTTAAATTAGATAGAGTGTATTTTCGTAATATATACTATGTGTTGTGTTTTAAAGCTCAAAAAGTTGTATCGGGTTCTGTTGTTCAGATAAATGGGCTTTGTTTTTAACTTCTTAACAAACATATCACGTTTTTCAGTTTCAAATATAAAAAGTTGTTTTCTTAATCTTATAGTTTCAACGAGATTTTTAAATTCAAAAAGATAGGCCATAATTATCATGTTGAAGCAGAAATATAGTGTTTTTTAAACCTAAGATTTGTGTAATTGTGTAGTAGTTTAAATATATACAAGCAGATACTTTTAATCACAAAAGTAAAAGTTGTGTTCTTTACGTTCAGGCAAACGGACCATGTTTTTTATGTTCAAAATATAGTCCGTAATTTCAAAAATCTTGTTCAAAATAAAAAACAAACGAACAAAACCTTTTCTTTCCGGCCTCTGAAGATGATCAAAAACATATTGTGTCTTTTTGTTCTTGTCTCTTCACAGACTTTTTGATAAACATCGAAAATACTAGATGTTTTAAACTAAAAGTTCTTTTTATTAACCCACTGTTTGCTTTTTAATTGTTTTATGTTTCAAAAAAACCAAATTTTTTTTTATAAGTCTATTTAACATAAAAACAGAGAAGATTTAAACAATATATTTTCATTATCGCTTTATTCAAAAGAAGTCGTGTTTCTATTATATAAATAACATTTTTATTTCAATACTACTATCTTATATTTCAAAATTATTTTCATTTCATTATCAACGTATACTGCTCTTTTCTTTTTATCAGCATTTTTTTGAATCATAGTTTACGATCTAACATGAATAGTTTCTAATATTATAACAAAAAAAGTTAAATGTAGAATAAAAAAGTATAGAGTCTATAATAAAAACAGCAATTTTATACTCCCAACACACAACTTCGAGATATTAAAAAAACAATTAAAAACTTATACGTTTTTTTTACTCATTTTTTTTAGTGATAAACATTCACATCACATGCTCTTTAGCCAAATCTTAATCAATTAAAATCAGTCTCGAGAAAGTGTTAGAATAAAAAAATAGTTGGTAAAAACGGTACTTGCCTAGTATCCCCCCCATTATAATCTTAATTAAGCAAAAACCCACTATAATTTAATTAAGCAAATTTCTATTATAATTTAATTAAGCAAATTTCTATTATAATTTAATTTAAGCAAATTCTTATTATTTTTTTAATTAAACAGTTTTCTATTATTATTTTTATTAGGTATTTTCTAGAACATTTTTGATATTGTAATATACAGC
>SBJP01000739.1:0-11065 GCA_014805705.1 Cucumispora dikerogammari
ATACGTTTCATATAATTCAGTTTTTATTGCATAAATCATATATACTATATAAGCAGTTTTTCAGAAGCAAAATATGAACCATTATGCTTTCATTGTAAGTTTATGGACTACTTATTAAAAATTTTGTATAGGTGTAATTAAACTCCCAGGTATCATCCTCTATCAAAACTGCCCTATGAAATTCGACTTGCGATTTGGTTGTGTCTATTAACAAAAAAAAAGAAACATTATATAATCAGAATTCCCAACGTAATTTTGACAAGGTCTCGACCAATTTTGACAATGTTCCAAGCAATTTCGACAATTTCATAAAAATTATCAATCACATATTAACGCTCGGCAATACGTATGAAAATTCTTTTAAGACGATATATTATTAAAAAACATAGATTAAAAAGTTTACTCTTCAATTATATGCTTTCTTCTAATGCACTGGGATAGAAAACCAATCATATATATGTAGTAATTTTTACATTGCGGCGAAGCTAACAAGTTAGTCAGATTGTGCCATATCATAGATTATCCTATAATCGTGTTCAGTTCTTAGATTTTTTACAAGTTGATTCGACTGAGAAAAAAGTTTTTCGACAGCATTCAGAAACAAGAAATATGAATGAAGAAACATAACTCTATGGCTACCTGATGTGTTTTCTTGATCAATAATTTGTGATCGGCGAAGTAGAACGTTGTTCATTATATTGACTGATTTAGATATATTTTTAAAAAACGGCGTTTGAATCATTTTATGTGTGAAGTCTAAGAAGACGTCGGTGTTAAATGGCCTCGTTTGAGTGAAATACTCAAACTCCCGTTCTATTCATAGAGCAACAAACCGACCTGTTTCGTGATTTAATTAAGATTATGTAGTGAACTATTCGCGTTTCTACTAATGATTTTTCTATTGTTGTTCTCATCGATACATTGAATCCCGCTTTCTCTATAAAAGAAATCTTAGCATTGCCCGTAGTAGATATAAGTTTTATAAACATGTTTGCACATATTAGGCGATTTATCGGTGTTTGCGCGACGTTTCTTCTTATTGAAATATTATTACACGTTTGAAAAAGTATTTAAAGTTTTTAATACACAATTCAATCGTTATTTTGCTTACAACAACCTTTCTTTCTCTCTGAAGTTTTTCTTTTATTTTTTTAGAGAATTATCGCAATTTTCGTCTACTCGGTTGACAATTTCTCTCTTATTCTCGGGTGTTAAATACTTTTTTCTTGGGCCTCCTTTCATCTGCCTTTCAAAATTTATAGTTTCTTTATGCGGCTTTATTATTGCGTAAATTGAAGTCTGTTTAAAACCCATTATCTCTGCAATCTCAAAGGGCGTGTGCCAGTTTAAATATGCTTCTATTATTCTTCTTTTGCTATCGTTAGTAATAATTTGATTTGTCATGTTTTTTTATTTCATTTCTACTTTATTTTATTAAAGTGTCAAAATGTCGTGGGAAATCCTATAAGTGCATACAGTGATATGTATTTTTGTGTGTTTATAGCTGTTTTAGTGAATATCACAGCAGGAATAAAAAAAGAACAAGTAATGAAAAAAGACTCGGGCCAGAGATTTTTTCAAAGGTTTGAATATACTTTTTGCTTGTTGTTAATTAAAACAGGTGTGTTTCGTGAATTGTTTGTTTCTTTAAGTTTAACATAAAGTGGTGAGTTTCGTTAGTTATTTTCTATTTATTTCATTTTTTATCAAAAGTTTTTTGCTTTTTTTTTGCAATTTTAATATCACTTCATCTTGATCTTTAATAAGAAATATTTTACTTTGCAAGAAACAAGACAAGACAAAATAAATTAAACCACGAATTATAATTTATTCAATTATAGATAATTTGAATTGAAAAAGTATGAGATGAAAAAAATTAAATGACATTAATATCAAAACGGTATTTATACACTCCACACTCCACACGAGTATATTGCTGATCAACAAAACGTACACGCGAATGTCAATTTAGAAAAAACATTTAAAAAAAAACCAAAGCTTTATCTGATAGTTTTTGGATTTGTTTCGTTAAACAGGTAAACACGTCTATCGCTGGCGTTTATGCGCTCTAAAATAAAAAAAACATAACAATTGAAGCATACAAAAAAAAGACTGTCGTTTGAGAAGATGACATGGGTTCGTCGAACGTTATTTTTTTTTGCAATGGCGAACTCTAGTTTATGAAAATACGCTTGTTCGTATAACTTTAATTGGAAATAGTGCATGTCTAGTTTTTAAATTATTTCAAGCACTCTTAATTAAAATATATTTGAATTTACCTTAAAACAATTATAGTGTGAGAGTGTACAGTATTTTATAACTTGATTGATATTGAATAAAGAAAAAAAACTATTTTATATCAGCATATTATAGTATTTTGAATTTTTTGAATTATAATTACGAACAACTTCAAATTTTCTAACTACAACCGGGATTATGTTATACCACTAGTGTTGTTATTACCCAGTCTATTATTATCCAAATGGTGTTTTTTTTCTAGTTGAATCTTTTATTTTATTTTTGATTACTTTTTTTGTTCAACATCTTGAAAAAAAAACAAAAGAATATTTTATAAAAAATCTTTTTTTTATAAAATCTTTCGAAAACATTCTGAACGAAAAAAATTTGGCTAAAATTTTAAAAGTTAAGAAATGGATATATTCGCATTTTGTTAAAAATTTGGTTAGGTTAGTAGTGACGATATAGCTAACATTTTTTTTTGATAAAAAATAAAATTTATGCTGGCGTCTCAACCTTCCAGTTGGGTAAAGTGTTCTTTTAAAATGACGATTTAAGTCGTCATTTTGATAAAACGTTAGTTTAATGACAACGCGAAACCAGCATTCTGTAAAAAGAATATTTATAATGACGAGTGTAGCGTAAACTGAAATGAAAGAGTTGACAAAAAGCGAATAGCAGACAGTTTAATATACCTTCAATATATTTCTATTATATCATGATAATTTCATATTAAAAGATAAATAAATTATAACATAAGAAAAAGAGATCAAAATGTCAACTCTGTGTTTCAGAAGGTGGTTCGCACAAAAACAGAAGATAGGAAACATTTTCGATATTATGAACATAAAAATTGAAGCTTGTTTAATTATAGATATACACTAGATAACGATGTTTTTGTTTGTTTTCTTTAACCTCAACTCATAATTATCACCATTGCTGCTTCTTATCAACTGAAAACGGTTTGTCTCTCTGGTTAAAATATGTGATGAAAGTCGGTTTTTTTCTTTAATTATGATTTGAGCAACCAATATAAACTCAGCGTTTTCTATTTTCTCGCCTTCAATATCGAGCAACTCCTCAAATTTTTGTGTAGTCTCCTTAATTTCGCTTGTTTTTTCGAATTGTGAACAGAAATATATAGATCCCAAAAATTTTATTTTAAGTCTCGTTTCTCCTCCAGAAATATTTTGTGTACTAAGAGATATATCTGTTTTATCTTTAAATCTTTTTAAATCGATTTCTTTACCTATATTTAATACTGAACTGGCCTCGTTTAATTCTGATTGTTCGTTTTTAATAAACTTTAAAAGGTGCAACGATGAGGATACTTGAAAACTTTTAATGTCTACGTAAAGATAAGACGTAAAGATACAAGATAAGGATAATGGGAACGGGGTGAAAGAAAAATTCTTGTTATCATCTTCCGCACTGTGAGTAAGTGGATTTACTGGCGGTTTTTCTGTGTTTATCGTAAGGAACGATATGTTTTTGAGTTCGGTTAGTCTGCATAATATACGAAAAATAAAGGCAATTATGTTTGTCATGGATGTGTTTATAAACTGTGTTTTTATTAAAGAAATTTTTTAATTTAATGACGAAATATATTAACAGAAACAAAAACCATCAATTTTTTTAGTGAAATATATGAGTGGGCATCATTTTTTTACTTTTTTTATTTAATTATCAATTACTGATAAGAAATGATTATTTTATATTTTATAAAAGTGAACGGTAAAAGACCAATGCTTTTATATATAATTTCTATTAATAAAAAGACTGATCTGTTTGTTCATTAAGAAAAACATAGAGTTGCGTCATAATATCAAAAACAACAAGACGTCCTTATGGTTCTCACACTATATTTTTTTTGTAAGTGGTTATTATAATATAATTATGTATTTTTTTAATTTATAATAACAAAAAACTGTTATTAATTTTTTTTCAAATGAACAAATCCTGTTTGTTTTCTGTCTCTGTTTCAGCGTGGTCTCAACACGCTACACAATGAAATCTTATTTTTTTTCAATTACCAGTCTTATTCATTGTTTTCGTTGTTCGCGATTTCATTGTTCTTTTTGACATTTTGTATTTTTTGACCTTTAGACCCCAAACCGAAAAACAGAGTTTTTTAAAAAATATAAATCTTTTGTTTAAGAGATTTTACTTATGGCTTTTTTATATAATCAAGATCTTTTTCTATTTTAATAACATCGTTTTTTATTCAAATATATTTTTTTCCTTTTAATTCGCGTTTTTCTGTTATTAGTAAGTTTTTCTTGATATTTAATAAAAAAAATAAAAAATAAAAACTGTCGTTAAAAAAGTTAAACGTTTGTTTTTGCATGCGGCCGGGAGACTTGTTTATTTTTCTAAAGATGTGGCTCAAATTATAAGTACAAAGTAAATATTTTAAAAACAGAAAAAAAGCAAAATAAATAAAAAAAAATGCTATTTAAATATAGAAGGACGTTATTTAAAAGAAAAATGTAATAATTAAAAAAAAAATATTAACTTGATCGAAATGCTATACAGGAATTCTCACATAATTTGACGATATTCTCAAATTTTTCAACAAACACTCACTTATAATAAGAATGATAAAATACATGATATGTCCACTAGGTTATATGAAAATATTTTTAAGTTATATAGAAAGATTTTTAAATTCTGTGCAGCTTCTATAAAAAACAGGTATCTTCAAACAAAAAAATTGACATCAAAAAACTACCCGTGTTTCGTTACACAAAAAAATCTTCAATAAAGAAAAATAATATATAAAAAGTCTTCTTATTTTGAAGTTTGTTTTTTTTTTCACTTAAATTTCTGTTTATGTTTAATTATTAGACAAAAGCTAACAATAATAAACAAAAAAAACAAACAAGAATAACACTAATATACTATTCTTTTTCTGAATGCAAAGAATAAGACAAGAGAAAATAGCTAAAGGTGCAAAGTTTTGTAATTTAAAAATATGTTTGATTTGATTTGGTTTTGTTTTTCTTTCTTATTATATTAAGACGTTTATTAATATTTAAAATAAAAACGTAAAAAGTCAAACCGTCTACTCGTCAAAAAGTTTATATTAAAAAAATTGTGAAAAGCTTTTAATTAATTAAAAGTCAAAGAAGGAGAGATATGCTAATTTATGACAAACTCACCTACCACAAAAACTCTTCTAATCAAGGAATAATTAGATAGAGATGTAAAAATAGAAGCTGCAAATGTAATTTACAAATAGATAACTTCAAAAATATTATTAGCTCGCGGAAACACAACCGTCCAATAGACATTATAAAAAACAAAGTGGATATAACAATAAGATAAAGAAATAATTACACGAAACGAACGAATTATGTTCGATAATACTAACAACAGAAATTAAAAAAAAATGATCTGAGTATAATTGAAAACATGATGCGAGTGTTCGCTATGCGTGACAAAATATTCAAAAATAAAAGCAAACGAGTCGAGTATATCAAAACCCTTTTGACGACATATTCGATACATTAAAAAAATGATGTTTTTGAAAATTTTTTTGCGCTTTGATGATAGTAGTTACAAATATTGTTGTCGCATTTTGATCTTTTTCTTTCAATTCAAATAAACGAACTTTTCTAACTCAAATACACTATTAATCGATAAAACTTTTTTCGTTTCCGCATAGAAATTTAATCAGCTTGTTACAATCCAAGCTGTTATTCTTATAGAAGAGTTTTTATTGATTCATATTTGAATAAAAAAGAAAACAAAAAAAAGTTATGTCAAAGTATTCACTAACGTCAAAAAACTTTTTAATTAAAAACTACATTTTATTGTTTCAGATTTTGAAATAGTTTTATTAGTGTCAAGCGAAAGTTTTTCGTATGCAAAAAAAACTGATATTTTCATTTTTGCAGGCCCTATGGGAAAAATCAAATCATTTGAATTACACTACGTCGTATAAAGATAATGTTAGTTTCAGAAAATTAATCAGAAAGATGTTCTGTTTATCTTTTCGACTAGCTTACACTGTTGAAAATGCATATATAATATCAAAAAAACTTGTTGAAACGAATATATCAAATATAAAAAGTTTTACAAATATTATGAAAGAACAAATATAGAGTGATCTGAAAAAAACAAACCAAACTTCATTAGAGCCCCTCTACGATGTAAATTACTCGAACATGCATGAAGTCGTTTATTTAAATAAATCCGTTAATAAACGCAGCCGAAGACTAGCATGGATTAATTAAAAAAACAAACATAAACAAGCCATTCACAGTCTGTTTTATTAAAAAAATACGCGAAAAAAAAAATAAAGAAATTCGATGTTCTACAAAACAAATCGAGAAAGTTTGCTGTAGCAAAAAATAAACAGTTAAATGAATAGAAAATCCGTTTGATTATAGTAAACTACAGGTCAATAACACAAAACGAGTTTCTGAATGCCATGATAAAAATATATAGTTGAAAAATAGAATAAATATTCAATTAAATGTTTTTTTAATATAAATTTTTTGGCGAGTTGGACGAGTCAGAAAGCTAGGAAAGTATGACGTCAACTCGACTATAGGCGATATGACAGCAACCGCAACTAGATAAAAAAAGAGTCTAATTTATAGTATAAAACAGACGAAGTAAGATTACAATATAAGCATCCACAGATAAGATACGTAAAAGAATAAAACCTTTATGCTATTTACAGAAACAATACTACCCAAAACATAACTAAAACAAAATTAACAAACGTTTTTATTAAAAAAAGAAACACATGAATGAAACAAATTCGACAAGCTGTGTTTTTGTGCTTATTACTGTAATAGAGACGGAATAAAAACATATTTTGTTTATATAATATCAATCAAATATTGGTCGTTAACTATATTATTATAAATAATATTTTTTTCAATTTATAATAAAATTTTGTACAACTAAATATAATGTGTGAGATCTGTGGTGAGTAAGGGCTGTGAATAGATGGTTTGTTTGTGATGTGTAGAAATACATAAACTTTAGTTTTACTGCTTAACATAAGCACCAATAAAATATATAAAAATATAATATATTATTTTTAAACGTTTTTAATATACCATATATACCGCGGATTCGAAGCTGACAACTCTTTCTAAATAAAGGGTTGTATATTTGAAAAAAACGGATATTTTTTATAATATTAATTTAATTAAATAGAATAAAATATGTTAGAAAAGAGTTTTCTTTTTTTTAAAAAACTATAGTGTATTCTTGTTTTCATTTTCGAAAAAGCTTTATAAAACTGAAAACTTGTTTTAACAATAGCAATTAGAGTTTATTACACTTATCTTATAAGTATCTTCTATGCTGTGTGTTGAATATAAAAATCAATAATCTTGTTTTTTTAAATCCAATCAAAACTCGACAGCTTCGGTTTTATCATTGAATAAATTGTACTCCCGGTTGTAAAAATCCTCGTTTCATAGCGTTCCCAAAAAACAGTTTTTTCTAACAATTGTAAATCGTCACACTTGTGATTGATTTTTTTTCTTCAGATATTTATGTTATGTACTCATAAAAAACGATTTTTTAAAAACAACAACGTTTTTAAATTAAAAATATATTCTCGATTAAAGTATAATTTTTTAACAGCGCAAAATATTTATTCCCAAAGTTTTTTTTATTGTCCCAATATCAAGAACTTGAAAAATATCTGTGAACCAGACTGAAGCAATAACATTTAATGTTCAAAATTGTCAATTCCGTGATCGAAAAAACAACTAGACTATACGATTTTCTTTATCAGACTCGATCATTCGATCGATATTTGTTTTCATATACTCGTATATTTTTTGTTATGATACCATGTTGCTTTGTTGTTTTTATAAACATTTTTCAATTCATCTAAAATTTTATTTTTAAACGCACGAGCGTTAGTTAGTACAAAAATGATTAACGTGGCTAAAAATAAACTTCAACATTTACACATAACACCGCATTAACTTGTGTTTTCATTTGTGTAACATTTTTTTATCAGATGTTTCAAAATATGAACGGCTGTTTTTAGATATTTAATGTAATGGCTTGTTTTATCAATATTAGAAATGTTGTTGTTATCTAAAATGTTTTTTTTTGAAAAATATTAATAAAAAAGATTATTTTCGATTTATCGGCATTCCGAATTGTCTCGTAAATTCTAGCACTTTGGAGATTGTTATTTTCCAAAAAACTTCGAATAATGTAGCTTGTAATGCTAATTGACGAAACGATTTTGTGACTATTTTTAACTTTTTTTTGATGTCGTTTTAATAACGATAAACGTTATTGGGAAGCTGTTTTCTTTTAAATATTTTAGTTTTTTCATCAGTTACCATAAAACCCTTTGTCTTTATTATTATACTTAACTTTATTCTTTGATATCATCGGTTTTCGGCACGAACAACAAAAAAGGGTTGCGTTTTTAATTATTCTAGCTTTAGAAATTGAGATCCGCATATACTGGTTATTTTCTTATATGACAAAAAGAACTTCTGTTTTATATCTTTTGCTTTTTTTATTTATTTTCTTTGTTAAATTTTTTACGCGTGCGAGTGCTTTTTTTTTATTGAAAAAATTTTCGTTTTTTAAAAAGAGATCGTTGACTTGAAAATTGCGTATATTTTTTATCTATGTTATTGTCGAATGAGCACTGTGAAGTACAAACAAAAAAACAATATCATGCTAAATAAACATGTGGTTCTCAAGATAATAATATTCTAGTTCTGTGTTTTAAAGTGTTGTTTTTTTTTTGTTCTTCTTTGTGTGGGGTATATATGAACGAGAATTATCATTTCTGAAGAGGGGGGTGGCATTAACTTCTAGTCCCGCTGAAAAAACATAAGTTATAATATATCTAGGCGAGTTGTCCTTTATAAAAAAAAATTAATAAATAATCGAGTTGTCAAGACACCCGAGGCAAGCCCTATATTATATATTTTTGTTTTGATTAAGTAAAAATGTTGTCAATATCTCTATATAAGTTTAAAAAAACAAGTTTATTTTACAGCCAATAAATATTAAAAACTATATTTAACTACTTTTCTTTATTTTTAACAGACGCAACAGCTAAAGCGAGAAGGACGAGTTCACTCTTTTTCTTTTATTAATTATTTATTATTGAATAAATATTGACTGTTATGATAAGTTTTTTGTTTTTCTGTAATATCAGTTTCAAAAAAATATTTTCAAAATTTTAAAGTTACAGCTTTTGTCGATAAAAATACAACTTTTGACAATAAAAACGTCAAATAAGAGTTTAGCCATAAAAAAGACGATTTTTGTAAACAAGAACGCGCAACATAAATATATTCATAAAATAATCGTTTTTTGCTCAATCGAAAAACTTTTTAAGTTTTCTAATAATAGATAAAAATTTTAAAACAGTTAAATAGTAATATTTTCAATAATAAAAACTAAGAAACTAAAATATTTTTTTTTTAGTTATAGGCAAATATTTTGCCGAACTATAAGCAAATATTCGTCTTTTTTTTGTTTTATGTTAGAGATGTAAGTCATGTATAGATGTGCTTTTAATTGAACGAAAATTTGTTTAAACGATAGCTAACGACAATCTTCGTTTTTTTCTTTAGTGGGCGTTTATTGTTTGTTATTACTGTAAGAAGAGAATTAATGCGCAAGTTTCTTTGCTATTTTGTTACCAGAAAGCGGTTTTTTATGATTAGGTCTTTATAACTCTCTTTTGGCAAACAAAAAAAACATCGGTCAGACAAATAAATATTCTTTTTATTTAAGTTTTTATAATCACTTTTGATTGACAAAGTTCACTCTTCTAAGACAAGTGCTGGAAAACCGTTTTTTGCAAGAGAAAAAAAATGTTTTTGTAGAAACATAGTTTAAGAAAAAAAACATTTTTTTTCTACCAGTTATAACATGAGAACCTACCGAATATAATTTATATAAACACCGATATAAACAAAATGAGTCACTTTTTTAATTTATTAATGAAACATATAATAAAAACACAACTTCCTAATAAGTTTTTTTATACTTTATATTTTATACTGTTTTCAATTAAAGCTTTTTTCCATTTAAATAAAACGCCTTTCATTTAAATAAAAACTTTTTCCATTGAAATTAAATCGTTTTTTCATTTAAATAAATATTTTCTCTTTCTAATTTAAGAGTTATTTACCTGTGAAAACATATTTTTAACAAATAGAAGCATTTTCCTTGTATATTCATGTAACAATACAGGGAGTTGGTTTTTTTATGACTTATTATTTGCTTTCAAAAAGAAGAAAAGATTTGAGTTTATTACAAATACACTCTATTCAAGGTTCAAACACAAGTTGTTTTTATTATATTGAATTATCCGATCATGTCGCGTGTGTTGCTTGACTTATTTCATTCACAAGACAATTTGCAAAATAAAATTTTCATTAGCCACAGTATGATTCTTAGGATTGTTTTGGTTTTTCTGTAACAACCCCTAGAGAGACCGAGAATATATGGATGCGCTCTCAAAACATTATTCTTAAGTTGTTCTTTTACAACGAACTCTCATTTTTTTTATGAAGATGAGTTGAAGTGTTTCATAAACATTATATGAAACTACCTAATTTTAAAGCAGAAAGTACTAAAGTTTTTGCAAAGAATATTTCAACATATACTGTCTCTTGCACTCCTCGCAACTACAGCGCTGTTTTAGACACTCTCACTATTTATTATTTTTATAAGCGACAAGTTGCGCTTGTACTCACTGAAAAAAATCTTGTTTTCTATCTTCAGATTATGATCTTCCCTTATTTAGTCTCATTGATATGTTAATGAATTCTCAACTATACAATATTGTATTTTATTTAATATTCAG
>SBJP01000740.1:0-11063 GCA_014805705.1 Cucumispora dikerogammari
ACCAATATGAGTCAATTTGAAAGATTACGAAAACGATAATATTTTGTTTTTTTTTTGCTTGCCTCAAGTTCAGTTTCTGATTTATTTTAAATATTGTTGTTGTGTTATGATACGTTTAAAACAACATCAACAATGTTTTTTCTATATTATGTATTAATAATCATCATGTGTTTTTTCGTATTTTTGTTTTTCTTAATAATAAAACCAAATCACATATGTGAAAATGTAGAGACATTAATCATGTTTAATTCCCGAAATGAATTCTTATACCATTATCAGCGATTTCGAAAAAGCTTTATTTAATTTATAAAAACCTATTTTTCAGATATTTGAAATCAAGACTGTTTCTTTTACCGAAGCAAAAAACAAAAAATTTTTAAAAGTATGCGACAGTGATTTAAAAAGGGTGTACAACACAGTTCCAGTTTTTAAAAAACAAATAAAATTATTAACGGCTTTAGATTATCTGGAAGTAAAAGAAATAAGAGAAGTTTTTTATCAATTGTATTTTTTAGAAAAGTTCTTAATTGAATCAATAATATAGATTATTTTTATGAAACTTATATTGGAGATAACATCACCCAGAGAAACAGGCTCAAATAATTTATAGAACTGTGTAAACTAAGATTAGCAGACAATTTAGTTACACCTAGAATCAATAACGCTGTGTAGAGTCGATACAATGTTTTTAAGGAGAATTCATTAACGTTTATAATTCTTTTTACAAATTTGTTTCTATGCTGGGAAATATAGTGATAAATATTTTTATAAAAAGAGATCATGTGAAATCTAGTATGAATCTTTAAATTTCGAAAGCATTTTTTGTTTATATGAAATAATAATTAATATTATTAATGTAAAAGTAGGGTTTTCTCTCACCACATTTATTTATAATCTTACTTATATTATTGTTTTTGATCATTGAAAACGTATTATTTATTTTTCTATTTGGTTTCTTTTTTCGCTTATCTTTTGAAAATAACTTTAATTTTGCTTTTCTCTTTTAATGATCTATTTTTATTTACTTTAGTTTCAGCTTTTTTATCTACATCTGAAAAACTTTTTTTAAACTTTAAATACGTTTCTCTTTTCAGAAATTTTATTTTCTTCATTAAGAAATAAATCTCATAATTTTTTTAATTTTAGACTCTTCTTTTCTAATTTTTTTAAAAAGACGATATTTAAATAGTATTTATATTCGTTATTTCATTCAGCCATATTTCTTTTTTTATAAGTTTATTTGATTTTGTTTTTTTTTGTGTTTATTGTTTATGAATTTATCATTTTTGTGTTAACTTTTTTGATGCTTTCAGATTTTTGACATTATGACACTTTTAACATTATGACTTCAAACCGAAAAAACCTGAAAAACAAAATTGAAAAAAATGATTAAAAAAAATGATTAAAAAAATGAACTATTTATTAAAGTTTATTTGTATTTCTTGATTTTAAAGTGATAAAATGTTTTTTTTTTGTTGTATGTTTGTTTTTCAATTTAAAAAAGCAAATATACTAAAATCAAAAAAACTAAATACGCGTTTGTTTATTTTATTTATTTTTCGTGTTTCAATCGTACAAACACGTGTGATATGTATAAATTGTTTTTTTTTATTGACTAATATACTGTTTAAAAATATTTAGCAAGCTTGTATTTTTCTTATAGTTAGAACTTTTAATTCATATAAAATTACTACACTAAATTTTGTTAGTTTTATTGTAATAATAGATCTTTTTATTTTTTTTATGTTTTCGTTTCATATAAAGCGAAAATAACACACTTTTTAAGTTTGAAAGAAAACAACTTTTTTTATTTCAAAAAACTTCTTATTTAATGACAAACGGTGCATATTTCTAATCAAAACAACAAGATGAAGTGTTAAATAAGTAAAAAAAAAGATAATGCGTTTCAATAAAAACGAGTTTTAAAAAATAAAATAAAGAGTTTTTTTAATAACGAACTTGTTTTTATGACAATTTCGACATTGCATGAGCTTTTTTTTGACACTTCAGTTAAGTTATTGCAGCTAGCGTATTTTTTTACTTCTCTTAGTGTATTTTTTTCAAGATTGATATCAAAAAGAACAACAGAAATTAGAATTTTAAACTGTTTCATATATTTATGTAAAATTATTTATGAAACGAACATATAGGATGAAGAGGAAAAAATTCTACTTATACTTACAATCAACAATGTTATTATAATCACGCATAATATACATACCAAAACAGTTTATTATATGCAGAAATTTATATTTGCTATACAATAGTGAAACAACTCGCAAAAAGTACTTTGTTAAGTGTCAGGTATAATATCAACTATCAGAAAATAATGTTGAGAGTATAAGTTGTTAATATCTCAAAGAGGACAGTATTAATAATTTAAAAAGCAGAATATGAACAAACAAACAAAAGTTTTATTCAAACTTTGTCTGCCACGTTTTCGGTTTAAAAAATTACAGATACTAACTTTTTTTACGATATTGTTCTTATAATCGTAACAATATTTAATAAAAACGTTTAATGTCTTTTTTCTCATATAATAAACACTTTTTTTTTAAAAACAGCAATATATAATGCGTTAAGGTAATTTTTAAAAAATTTTTAGTTAAAATCTATCGACGGTTACAATACACAAATAAATAAATGAAAGCTTTTTCATTTATCCTATATTTCTTTAGATTCAAAAAATGAACAAAACAACATATTAGTCTTAAACAACTCTTGCATTGACTCAATCCACACTCGTCAGTAAAATATTAAAGGTTGAAAGAGCCTTATTGGCTGTATAAAAACCGCATTCATAAACACTATATTAACCGATTGTAACTTTCACTTCGAACAATTAATATGAAAAAAAAATTACGAAAAAAACAAATAAAAAAATTAAAAAATCGTTTTTTTTTGTCAGTTAATTTTCTACATGGGCATTTAAATAAACTTTAATTCTCCCATAGACGTTTTTTAACAAACTAACAACTTTGTTTGTCAACTTTTTTTAAAATATAACAATGAATACACACAACCGGAAGCCGTTGATTGTCGATTTACTCATTACCTATCGTTCTCCAGTTAAGCAAGCTCAGTGGTAGCTTGGTTTTCGCAGAAAAGAGCGACATAAAGAGTCTCTTTTTATCCAAAAGTAAATGAAATATGCTACACGAATGTATCAATAAAGAAGGCCGGTACTAACTTCGTTTTCGTTTTTTGTTTCTTTCGTTTTTTTGTTTCTTTCGTCTTTCGTTTCTTCTTTTGTTGTTTATTTTGTTCGTTTTGTTGTTTACTTTGTTCGTTTCGTTTTGTTTTGTTCGATGAATCTGTTCTTTGTTTATTCGTTCGGTCATTTGTTCGTTTCTTTTTTTTGTTGTTTGTTTTGTTCGTTTTGTTTTGTTCGATGAATCTGTTCATTTGTTTATTCGTTCGTTCATTTGTTCGTTTGATTATTCGCTCGTTCATTTGTTAGTTTGGTTATTCGCTCGTTCATTTGTTCGTTTGGTTATTCGTGTGTTCATTTGTTCATTCGTTCATTTTTTTTATTGATTCATTTATTCGTTTATTCATTTGTTCATGTATTCGTTCATTCATTTGTTCGCTTGTTTGTTTGTTTGTTTTTTTGTTCGTACGATAGTTAGTTAGTTAGTTAGTTCGTTAGTTCGTTAGTTAGTTAGTTAGTTTGCTCGCCCGTTCTTCTTTCGTTCGTTTGTTCGTTCGTTCGCTATCTGTTCGTTCGTTTCGTTTCGTTCGTTTCGTTTCGTTCGTTTGTTTCGATCGTTTGCTATTGCTGCAGTAATAAATGCTGCTGATAAGACTATTGCCTTCTCATCCTATTTATTCCTAACTAATGCGAGCAATAATCGTCTTTTTCACAAAATTTAATAAACTTTTTATATAAATTCCGTCTAAGTCGGCTTCACTGACAAAATCAATAGCTTCGAATTTCAACTATTTTAAACAAAATAAGCAACTTCGCAAATACACTATTTTTCAAAAACAATCAAGAGATATACACTATCGAATGATACTTTCAAAAAGTTATTTAAATGCGTAAAGAAATTAAGATGTCTTCTAAAATAAAGTCGATGTTTTTACAACGACCAACGTCTCAAAAGCTTTCACAAAACTAATAATCATAACACAGGTTTCTAACATTAATATGTCGAGTTTCTGTAATCTTATATATGAAATCAAAAATAACACAAGTAGACAACCTTGCTGAACATAAAGAGCTTTTTGAATATTTTACGCGTCTTCAACTTTAAAAAAGAATATATATTCAATCAACTTGTAAAAATCTGAAAAGATTTTAAGGTAGTAATTACAATTTTTAAATACTTTTTATAATTCTTTAATGATTTAAAAAATTAACATATTTTTACAATTTTTTCGCACAGCAATTTTTGCTAAGAAGAAAATGTTTCTTCTACTTTGCCTGGGGCCAAGATATGTGAAATAAATGTCTTTTTAATCTATTGCAAAAAGTATAGTCCGGCTGTAGTATAAAATAAATGCGCGATTTATATATCAGTATAATTAATAAAGTTTTCTGAAACTAAGAATGCTTTCATTTACTGTTTTTTAAATTTGCTTTATTGGTTATGCTCATATTTTTTATTACATTTTTTTTTGGTTTGTTTTTAACATATTTATAAAGTGTATTAGCATTTTAGTCAATTTTTCGACTGAAAATAAATTACGAGGGATTATTTTTTTCTGATAATTGTTGGTTCTATAAAACAAATAATATCATTGAAGTCGACGAAAATATATACTGCTGAGATGACATGCAGCCGATGGCCTAAAAGAAATTATCACATCAATGCAAAAAAAAAGTTTTTTACTTACATTAAAATAAGCTGTAAAGCTTTAAAAAAAAGTGTGTTGAAAGATACTAAAGAACACACACCGTTGTGTTTGTAATTATTCTACAGTTATAAATATTAATATAAGCACTAAAAAAAATGTTTATCGAACTTTGAGAAATAAAATCAGAAGAATAAGATTTTTTCAAATAAGACATAAGTTTTCAGAAAAGTTATTAAAAACAGTTGATGCGTCAGTCAAAACCCAGTTCACTGGGGTTTTTTTATGTTTTGCTTTTTAATTTTTCAAAGTGTTTGCAAAAGTGGGCTTTTATTTTTTGTGATATAAAATGCAAAAAAAAAAAGAGTTCGCTATCATGTATTCAAAAAAAACTCATAAATAATAAATTTAACAAAGCACAACTATTTATGAATTATAAAATGTTTTTCAGAATATAAAAACGATTGTGATTTTAAAAAAGTAAAACTTTTTTGTCAAAAAAAATAAATCAAAATAATTAGCCTATGAATGTTGTTTTTCAATGGAAATATAAATTTGTATATTACGTAATTTTTTTTAAAAAAAATAGTAAATTTAAAACTTCTATTTATTTCTTAGACATTGGGTGTTGTAATAATGAAATGTTTTTTTTAAGTCTTGATATGCGTTTTTGAATCAAAGAAACTGTGTTTTTTTAATTAAATTGTGTATATTTAATATATATAACAATACAACCTTGATTATAACAAAATGTTATTTTTAAAAAAATGTATGATAAAAATTTAAATTATGTTAATTAAAATAAAAAATAGAAATGTTTGCTTTTAAAACTATTTACTTTTTTTTCGTAAATTTCAAAACTAACAAACTTTTCTGTACACATCTATTTTTTAGAACACCTTTATTCTTTAACGCTGTTTATCTTAAAAACATGTTTTCGTCAACTTGTTTTTTTTTTGTAGTAATCAAAAATGACTTTATTGTTTTTATAGTGTCTTCAATCTCTTTCTGAATTGGGCCTTGTAAATAAACTACTTTTAGCTTTGACAAGAGGCTTTTCGTTATCTGTGGTTTTATTGTTTTTTATACAATAAAGTGTGTGAATATACTCGAACAGAGATGGTTTGAGATATTAGGTGTTTTTTTTATCTGAACAGTGTAATATATTGAAAATCGTATGTATTTCTGGGCTGTTTTTAGATACTTTACTTGTCAAATTGCTCTTTTCATTAGAAAAGACCCAGAAAAACAATTGATTATAAAAACTAAATGGCTTTGTTTCAGATTTCACCCAGTATTTTAATTACATTAAATATATTTATTTAAAACTGCTCTCACTCTCATATCTTAAATCAACTAATTACTTGAGTTTTTTTACAAGCTTTTAGAAGATTAAATATTTCCTAGTCTAGTAATTGTATACCGCTGTCGTATTTGAATCAATAAAAATATATATAGATTAGATAAGTTGTTTTTTCGTAAATATCTTATGAAAAGTGACGTGGCAATTAATAAAGTCTTTTTTTATTTTTTTCTTTTTTTTGAATCAGAATTAAATAGATTAATCAAATATTAAATATTTTTGAAGTCATTCAAGAACATAAATTTGCTAAGTAGCGACTGGGAAACTTATAACGTTTTTTAAATATCGATATTTTTTGACTTCTAAACAACGAGACAATTTAAGTTTGTTTTTTCTTTGTGACTTACACTAAGAAGCAATATAACTTTAAGATTACTTTTTTTAACCAGTTTTATCGGTAGTGTTTGTTAAATATGCTAAATTGTGCAACACTAGTTCAAAATACGACGCAGTATCATCGACGTTATAGTGTTTATATGTTTTCAGTTTTGTAAGATCTATGTAATATCTATTTGAGTCATGCTTCGTAGTATTCTGAATGACGCCATCCAGAGCATTTTGCAAAAAAGTATTTAAGTTTATTATGTGAATTGAATTTATTGAATCATTTTTTTTACTAAAAAATCTGAAATATCAACACATTCAATAATTTTCAAAGCTTTTTTCTTCAATTATATAAAAATTTATAGGAAGATTGTGTTCATCGCATAACCTAATAAACACTATCAAGCTAGAATCTATGTCTTGCGATTGATCCGACAGTTGCTTTTTTTTTTAATATTTTTATTTAGCAAAAGTTTACTTGAATTGTGTGGGGGAATAAGAACACTTAAGTTAGTATTTGTGAATGTGAGACTAACAAAATATAATGATTTTAAATTAGGGTTTACACAAACGAAAAAATAAAAATTATTAAAAATAGTTGCTACCTTGAATTATTAACATAATTGTGAAATCATATCATTTAAATATCGTTCTTAATAAAATGTGCTAGTTCGTCGCTAAAAGTTTTAAAAACGCACATAACTTTTTTAGATTAAACACCAAGTGTTATTATATTTTAGATAACTAATAATAGTTTATTGTAATTACTTCAATCAATATATGTTAATATCTTGTCGGCAAAATATTTTCATTTATCGATAGTTCTGTAAAACTAAAGGTTTCTTTTCTTGATATTATTTTGTTATTTTCTGAAGACTAATAATAAAATTTTTAAAAAAAATCATCAAAACTATAGATATAACAGTTGAAATTTTTAAATTTATCAGCAAACACGCTAAAATCGTCAGAAAAAGACGTGTAGTTGATTTTAAGATTATTTAAGTCATTGCAGAATCTGTGTTTGTTTTCGATGATTCTGTTGGTTATTCGTAAGTATGTTATCGGTGGCGATGTTAATTATAAAACAAGTTAGCTTGTAATATTAGTTAGCATTGGTTGTTATGTAATGATGTTTGATAATATTAGCTTTTGACGTGAAAAATAAACGTCATGTAAAAAAAAAGATTTTTTAAAACATAAGAACAACGATTGGGAAGTTTTTATTGCCCGCTTAAAATTTAATTTTTGGTTTTTCTCATGTAAAAAAAATATTATTGAAGTTGATTGAAGTGTTTTTTTTTTCGCAGACTAATATACGTAAGTCGATTTCAAATGTTTTTTTCATAAACTTTTATTTTTTTATAAAAAAAAGATCTTGAAGCGCAGTGATTAATGATAATTTAACCAGTGGAAGCTATTATTTATAAACGTTTATCATTTAAAAAAAAACTTTTCCCTAATAAAGAAATGGTTTTCTCTTTAATCTTACATTATTAGAGCGCTATTGAATAAAGAACATGTTTTATAGAAAGAAAATCTTGTTTTAATATATATATGTTACAATAGTAAATTGATATATATCAGATAATTTAGCTTTAACGTTTTTTTTAAAAACTTAACTCTATTTGCGAAAACCACAAATAACTCGTCTATAGAGCTTGCCTTCATTATTACTTTGTTTATCAAACGTTTTATAAACATGTCTTTATTTCAAATACTTATTTAATAACATATAATATACATCTTTAAGCCAACCTTTCCTTTTATAGACATAAACGATTTTGCTTAAGCTTTGATTATGAAGCAACTGATATATAAATACAGAATAGGATTAAGGCAAGTCGCCAAAAAGAAAAACTCTCAGTAAAACTCGCCAAAACGTCGATCGAAAGAAGAATAAATAAAACTTGTGTAAAGTATGTAGACTATATAACAAAAAAAAGAAAAATGTAACACGTTTTAAATTGATGTTAGAAGCAAGTAATAAAAGATCGAATAAATAAAAAAACAAGAGACATATAAAATAGAAAAAAAGTGTCAAGCCAAAAGAAACGTTTTTTTGTTTATTCGATATGATAGAGCAAGTCTTATTCTATTTTCCAATATTTCTTATGTTCTTATGATTTTACTTTATTTACTATAAAAAAACATTTTCATTTTATGAAAACTTTTTCGAAAAAAATTTATTTTTCAATATCTTGTCTAGAACCAATAGTTTATACTTTTATATTAGAACCCTGGGTTGTGTCTAACCCGCTAGTATAAAAATTATTGTTAAACTACTAAAATAAGTTCTGT
Organism: Cucumispora dikerogammari; assembly: GCA_014805705.1. Taxonomy (NCBI): domain Eukaryota; kingdom Fungi; phylum Microsporidia; genus Cucumispora; species Cucumispora dikerogammari. Next base: position 8,783 of record SBJP01000740.1, read on the forward strand.
CACCAAATTCATAACAATAGTTCTGCGGCGAAAGCCCAAATAACTTTACTACTAATTCTGACGTAATACATCTCATAATCTCCCCAATAATATATTCAATAGACAATTATACAAAAAAAAATAAGTACGGAAGCTTCACTTTAAAGATAATTAAATAAAGATACACATAAAATAAACTAACAGAAAACAATTAATAAAATCACGAAATCGACAAACTATTTTATTCGACTTTTAACTGAGAAACATCAGATTTTTTGTTTTGAATTTCATCGGGCTTTAAAAAGCATAAAAAACAGCGTGTGTATTATAAAAAACGATAGGAAAACAGAACATATAGTCTTGCAGCAAGATTTTAGCGTTTTTTATGTCAACAAAAAATAAAAACAAATAGTTTAATTTTTTTCAAGTGAAATGTTTATTTGTATTTAATACTATTTTTTTTTAAAATTTTTTGAATTGAAATTTGATTTATTATTCTTATGTGGTAAAATAAGCAAGTGTATATAGGTGCAATTTTTTCTATATATTTTCGATAAACGGCGTAGCAGATTGTTTCGGTGACTCGACTACAAACAACAAACACGTTTTTTTAAAAACTAATAAGCTTTTATTTTTGTTTCTATATTAAAACTATCTATTATCATAAGAATAAAATAAGTTAAATCTTATATACATATCAAAAAACAAGTAACTTGATCAGAAACACATATATTTACATTGTGTATTATATAGAACTCTTAAAAACAGTGTATGCCAAGTCAAAAAAAAGACAACATATAAAATTTAGAAAATATATATAACAAACAAGACTCAGCAAGCCGAAGTTTGAAAAAATTTTTTGTTTGCAAAGACAACCAAACAATGTTAACAGATATATGATTTGTTGATTAAACAATAATTAAGACTTTCATGTGGTAAACCAAATTTTCTAAAGCGTTAAATGCAACAGCTCGCCAATAAGTCTTAATTTTTCAAGATATATAATTTGAAACGTCAGATCGGAGTAATTTTAAAAGTCTTTTTATCTTTCTATATAAAAACTTATATATCGTCATAAACACATGTATGTATGTTTATAATACCAAACTCATTTTTTCTTGCCTCGTTTTATTGTCTATAAACCCTCGCTATTATTTTTTTCAACATTATTTAAAAAACCGGTTTTTAATTTTAAAACAACAATATAAAACCTTAGAAAACAATGTTTATATGTAAATATAATACAATATACATCAAACTGTTGTGATAATGTTATTTAATACAGTTATAAAAGGCCAATCAATGATAAAACAGATTTTCGATACTTTATTTTCTTTGTGAAATATATAAAGACGGTTATCACGAAACAAAAATTAATTTTTAAAAGTGAATAAACGGCTTATAAAACATTTTTGTTTATTTGTTTATTGAAAATAAAAATTTTAAATAATAAAAAGGAACTGTTTTCATCTATAAAAATTGTCACTATACTTGAAAGCTTCGTTTTCTGTAGAATATGTGAGTTTCGTTTAATTTTTTAAAATCAATTGTGCTATAAACAAGAAACCGATTTTTTTTATTTGAAATTGAAGTAAGTAAAGATGTTGTTAGATTAGAATAAAAACAAGTAAAGGAAATATCTTTGTATTTTTATTTTTATGAATAAAGCACTGTAACTACGTTGTTGTTATTTTTAATAATTGAACACAAAAAAACGACAGTAGTTCGCATATAAAACTCAAGTAAGAACAGGCGTAATTATGTCATTTTTTATTATTTGAGAGAAAATATTTTATCGAATACACGAATGTTTCTTAAAAAAACGTAAAGCACGAGGTTCGTTTTTTTTAGCAACATCTCTTCCGGGAACTTTTTTATTTTTGTTCATACCGTAAATTTTATATATCAACACGAAATATTATATTTTCTCTCTGCCTTAGATCTGATTCATAAAAAAACACATTTTTTATATTACTTGTAACAATGTTGTTTCTTTAAATCGAATGTAATTTTATCATGCAAATTGCTAAGTCGATTAAGAACGTTCTATTTTTTAATGATATATATAACAAAAACTTTTCTGTCCAACACAGAGACGTAATCACTAATGTTCGGCTTGTTTGGTTTTTTAGATAATATATATTTCTTAAAAAAAACGATTTTTAAAAACAAATACGAAACAATTAAATTTTATTTACTTCAGAGCATTTTCTTTACTATTAGAATATATGTTCATAAAGACTGATTTATACCGCATTGCTTTAATTTTTCATCAAAAACTTTAAATTCGTTATTTAAAGTA